>JAQZBX010010243.1:0-44626 GCA_029593785.1 Cabassous unicinctus | reverse complement strand
GAGTGTGTGTATGCATTCTGTATATATCTGTGGTAGTTTAAGAGCTAGGGTCCCAGCAAATCTTGCTCTTAAACCGTTCTTCTGGATATGACTCAATGTAAATAGGTCCTTTAGATGAGGTTATTTCTTTTAATGTGTAGTCCAACTGAATTAGCAAATCCTACTACTGAAGGCCGTGTAAAGAAGGTCATTGAGAGAAAGAAAGCCACAGGGAGGAGCCAGAAGGTGGAATTCAACAGAATTGAGAAGCCAGGTGAGGCTGCCATGTGCATTGCCATGTGACAGAAAAGTCAAGGACCGTCGGTTGCTGGCAGCCAGCCCCAGAATACCATTGTCTTCTGGAAGAAAGCATTGTCTCAATGACACCTTGATTTTGCACTTCTCCTAGACTCAAAACCAATAAATGCCTGTTGTTTAAGTCAACCCATTGCATGGGATATGCTTTGGTAGCCAGAGAACTAAAAGAGTATCTATGTCAGTCTATGACTATGTCAGTCTATGACTGTTGGCCATCTTCAGATAATTACTAGAAATATCGTGGTGAAAGCATTTTTTGCCCTGGCTCAAAAATGTTGAAGACAGACAACTGAGGAATTGTGAAGACTGCTTTTATGATGTTTGGCTGAGAAGGAAAAAAAAAAGATAGGAGAAGAGCTAGAGGCAAATAAAAGATCAGTCTAAATATTTTAAGTTAGATAATGGAGATAGGAAGTCTGATTTATATGCCAACTACATTTGAATTATATGCCAAATTGTTATGGCAGGGAAACATGTCATTGGGAAAGGAACAATTTAAATGTGTGAAGAAAACATTTTCTTTTTTAAAAATAGACTCCTCAGAGAGATTTAAAGAAGAAAAATCACAAATGGGCTTTATCTACCCAATGACTAACCTATGATTATTTCAATATAAAAAATTAATTCCATCCCAAGTCCATGTACACAATGATGTCATTTGGTAGCTTAAAATCAGCAATGGTGGAATCATTTACACAATAGAAATCGGGAAATGCTACAAATGTGGACTTGATTTACTGTTTATTGTCTAGACCAGGCACCAGCAAATATTTTCTATAAAGGACAGAATAGTAAATAATCTCAGCTTCATGGATCTATGTTCTATCACATCTACTCATTGTCATTGTGGCCCAAAAGCAGCCATAAAAAACATATAATGAATGAGCATGGCTGTGTTACAATAAAACTTTATTTTAAAAATGGTCAGAAGGCCGAATTCGGCCTGTAGGCCATAGTTTGCTGACCCTTGATCTACACTGAAAAAGTAATGAAGAAAATGTTAATAATACAGATTTAACATAAAAATGTGTCTTGTATCTGTAGTAGTAACTTTGTGAATAGCACAAAATATTGAAGCAGTATTCTTGAGAACAAGTTTGTCATATCATGGATAACCAAGCGAAGTTTCAACTTGTCAGGTTTTTTTTTTTTTGTCACTTTCATCTTACTTCTTAACTCAAAGAAAAATATTAGCCATCATCAATAGTCATAATAATCTTGCTCGTCAGTTGCAACCATAAATTGACTACAGAAACAAAAATCTGGCAAAAATCAATGAAAGTGTTCTATGAAAAAAATCAATTTACTACATGGAATCTACAATAAGGAATTTTGTACATTACATTTTACTTTCTGTAAATTAGTTACTGTACATCCTCTATATGAGTAAAATATATAATAAACTTATGTAAGTTAAAAGAAAGTTAATTCACTGAAAACATCTGTCATTTGTTTATCAGTTATGTCTAAACTAAACAACTACTTTTATTCAGATTAGTTTTGGTCACAGCATGAAGCTATAGCTGTAGAACACTTGAAGGTGTTTAAAATATAATATCAATGCAACATTTTATTTTAAAGTCATGAAAAATATAATAGGAAAACTGAACAGAAATAGAGTATATTTCCTATTTAGGGAGTGGTTACTCTATGGGAAAAATTGATTATGGACATCAAAATTTGCACATTATAAAGTCAGTTCTAACAAAAACAATGGCCAACAGTAGTTCATGAAGCAATGAAAACATTATCATCACTAACATCCTCATTCTCCAAATACTCTTAGAAGTATGGATATTTTAAAGGGATTTATGCCATGGAAGTCAATTCAGAATGGATCACTTCATCTTATGGCCATTTTGGAGATACATAATACTTTAGAGACATAACATTTCAACCAAGTTCAACCATGTTATTGGTGACCATTAAGGTTGAAAGCAGTCTGCTCTCCCTTCAAAGCCTCATAGAAAATTATCAACATTTCTGAATTACCTGCATTGTGGTTCAGGGATCTTTCTACCATACCACGGTGATTACAGATGGCATAATATTCATGATCTAATATATTTGAAGAGCATTTTACCCTTTAAGTATTAAATTCCATCTTTTATTTCAAAATTAAATATAATAAATATTTTAAACAGAACTAAAAGCATTCAAACCACTATTTCGAGAGTAACGATTTGCTTCATAGATTAAAAGTACTCATAATGTTTATTCCAGGTCATATGTTGCCAGCATATGATGAGCTAAATTGTCATATAATTTAAAACTACTCTAGGTAAAATGGTCATATGATTTAAAATGCATACCAGGACATTTGGAGAATTATAAGGATAAGGGTGCTATAAATAATTATGTGGGAACAAGAAGCATGAACCGGGACTGTGCAGGTCAAATCAGGACCCACGGCCACTGAGACTACAGGTTACATTCATTGTAAAGTTTACTAGTTTTAAGAAAGCAGAGAATTATTTACATTAATTCTTCCTGTCAGAAATTCAACTACCAAATGTTCCTTATATGAACAATCTCTCCATTGCTTTTTGTGAAAGTGTGTGTGTATGTGTGCATGCATTTGTACACACAGTCATTTTCATTTGATGCCTCTGCTGTTATGTACTCTCAAGTCCAAATTCAAAGTCATATATGTATATATTATTTACTTTGTACAAATCCAACTAATGAAATGCAAACCCAAAAAGGCATAAGAGGGCTAAATTTGAACTAGGGAAATCTGGTTATGGTATTCAGCTTTTAATTACACATGTAGGAGACATGAAGGTGAAGGAATAAACTTTCTTGTGTCTTTTTTCCTGTGTTTATAGACGATATGATGTGAACAATCATTAACTGTTTTCATTTAAATGTTCAAGTTACCCTTGGGCATCAATTATAACCTGACTTAGGACACAAGCAACAACTAAAAGGTAACAAATGTGTTTGTAGAAAGTCCCTTTAAACATAATCACGTTCCCATCAAAGATGGAGCAAGGATATTACAAGAAGGCATTTGGGACACCTTGTCAGTTATGTATAAATTGAGCAATAAAAGAAATAGCTTGACATAAGGGAAGCCACATCCTGAATCGCTGCTAAGGGAATGGAATCTTGAGTTCAATTTGAACTTGTATGTTGTAAGCCATCAACAACACTAGAAGACCCCAAATCACACATCAGAGTTAATTTATGAATATTCAAATAGCCAAATGAGGCAAATGAGGCAAATGAGGAAAAGATTGCTAAAAAATCTGCTCATACTCTATAAACAAAATCACCTTTTAGTTTTTAATGAGACTGAAAAATTAGGCTCTGAAATGTATACCTACAACACATGAAAAACATGAAAGATATTTTGGATTTTTGTAAAGAAATGTCCAAAATATAAATTCCCACCCTCTGTCCTGTATTTCCTTCTCTCTGTAGATCTCCATCGAATTTGTCCATTGTTTCCTTCAATAAATGTCTGAAAACTGAATACTCATTCCCCTTTGGAATGTCCTATTTTGAAAATGTAGCCCCAGTTCAGGTACTTAGGAATCATTGTCACAGGGTGGCTTCTCAGAAAGCAGATGATGAGATGGCGTTTTAGGGAAAACGTTTCTGAAGGATTATCACCGTTGAAGGAAGTGAAAAAGCAGGGTTGGGTAGCGGGAGATGTTGAAGTACCCATGCTGGCCAGACAAAGCCTAGGGTGAAGCTTTGGAGCTAGAAGGGTGCTTCAGAAATGGCCCCAGCCACCTCTGAGATCACTCACTGCATGCATGCTGCCCCCTACAGGGGCCTGACCCCGTGGAAGGTGTGTCTCTGCTGCTGAGGGGGCCCTGGAGGCAGACCGCTGCCCGCCATGACATTCTACACACATGGACAGCAAGTTGTCCTTTGAAGGGACATCTGGGAATGCATCACTGTGTCACCCACAGGCTCTATCTCACTCCCAAGTCCAAGCACTCACTCACTAGGTCCAATACATATTGTCTCTTTAAAACCAATCAGCTATAATTTTTACAGCTTTGCTGTGACCGTCTTCACTTGTTGATGGTATTTGTTCCCACCTCCTTGCCCAGTTTCATGAAGAGCAGCTTGAATGGTCTTCTTTAATGCCTCTACTCTATGGCTTGTGGCTCTTACCTCCGTCTTCAATGTGCATCTTTCCAATCACTGCTCTGTCATCACATCACCTTTTCTTCTGACTCTGACTCCTCCTGGGCCCTCTCAGACAATCTGGCATAATCTCCCCATCTCACAATCCTTAGCTCGATTGGATTTGCAATGCCCCTTTTGGCATATAAAGTGACATTTTACCGGTTCTGAGAATTAGGACTAGAATATCTTGGGGTGGAGGAGATGGGACATTATTCAGCCAACCGCAATGCCCTCAAGTGAAAATTAAAAAAAAAAACAAAAAAAAAACATAAAAAGGACATCTCCTAAATGAGAAAAAAGTAGATATAGAGAAAGGCACTCAACTAGGCATTATAATAAGAACGTATTTAATAGCGTGAGAGAGGCATGCCACTTAAGAAACAAGGTATATAGTATCATGTCATAACTCACATGGTAAAAATAAAAGTTCAGTTCAGTTAATGTATTGAGGCTGGCATAAAAACATAATACCAGTAACAAAGAAGGTGTTCAAAAAACACTTCCTGTTCACTGAAGTAGTTGTGTAAGTCTATTAGGCTACAAAGAGCATAAGAATATGAATGTTTCTAAATCTCTCCCAAACCGAGAGTAAAAATAGAAAGAAAATTGTGTAAGTGCTTGTTGAGAATCACAGATTTATATACAGGGAAGTTAAAAGGGAGAGAAGAGAGAGGAAAATGGGAAAGAGCAAATAAAAAAGTATGGGTAATATCTTTGAATATTTAAAATACAAATGTGAATAAAGTATGGAATGTAACTGATGAGCTCCAAGTTAATTTTTGAATTTACAATGTGTTAAGGTTACAGTATGTCATCAGAGAATTCTAATACCAACAAACACCTTGTTAAAAACCCTGCTGGTCAACAGTCTATCAAAATAAACCTCATCAACATGCTCTTTTATTTCTTGAGAGAGAACAAAAGGAATATGCTATCTTAACACCTCTGGCTCCCAAGTCCTCCCATAAAGAAACAAATAAATAACAAAACAAACACAGAATAAACAAAGATGCACTAAATAATGATAGAGGGGCTCATGTCATGAAATATTTGATGTCTCATTTGATAGCACCCCAGTTTGACATTTCCCTTTTAGCATTTTGAAATTTCCTTTTTATTCCAGGCAAGTCTGTCCCATAGCATCCATCTAATAGAGAGAAAAAATTGATCTTTTTATCCATATGACCACCTTGAGGGCACACTGCAGCTTTCAGAGCACATGGTGATACTTATGGTGTCAATAACAATGTCTAAATAACAGAAGTTTTAATTGTAGTCATCTTTTATCATCATGGATACTCCCTGGGCTCTTTTTAATTTGATCATAGTGAAATGTGCTGTCCTGATTTTCATGAATTAGGGCAAAGTCACCCTTACTTACCATCTGAAGTCTCAGATGTTCCTTCTCATTCCATAATGAAAATGAAAATTATTTTCCTTGGCAACCCAGACGGTATTTTGGTTAATTTTGTGGATGTAATTCTTAGACTATTTGCATATTTTATAGCTGAAAAGCCCTCTACTTTACTGCCAGCTCTATTTATTCTTTACTTTCTTTAAGTAATTTTTCCTAGTTAATTATATATATATATACATATTTTCATATATTAAGAACTTATTAAATCCATCTGAATTTTTTTCTAAGATGAGGCAGGGTCTATATACATCAAAACAAACACACAGGGGAGCAGATGTGGCTCAAGTGGTTGAGCGCCTGCTTCCCACATGGGAGATCTTGGGTTCAGTTCCTGGTGCCTCCTAAAAACAAACAAACAAAAAGCAAAAAAATGAATTAATTGACTCAGGAGAGCCCATGTGGCTCAGTGGTTTAGCACTGGCTTCCCACATACGAGGTCCTGGGTTCAATCCCTAGTCCTGGTATCTCACACAAACACACACACACAAAACATAAACTATTCCAATTTTTTAAGCTAATTTCACAGTATTTATGCATCTACATCTCCAAATATGGTGTGTCCCTGAAACATCTAAGATCATGAAAGACCAATTTATAAGATGAAGGTTAAAGAAAATAAATACATAAATAATTGGAATAATTATATATATTGGAAAATTTCAAGGATGGTTCCCGAATCACACTGGATTTAGAATTAGATGCATACATAGTAAATAAAAAAAGGCTCACTGAGAACTATATGAGTGAACAAATCATTATATATTGTAATTAATAAAAATAAATTATAGGTTTAGCTTGCTAAAGGCTCTCAACGCAAAATACCAGAAATGGGCTGGCTTATATAATGGGGATTTATTAGGTTAAAATCTTACAGTTCTGAGGCTGTGAAAATGTCTAAATCAAGGCATCATCAAAAATTCTGTCTCACCAAAGGTGGGCTGCTTGAGATCCTGGATTCCTGTCATGTGGCAAGGCAAAACGGCACCAGGTCTCTGCCTTCTCCTACAGGCTCACTTCCTCCTGGAACTTAGCTGTGGGTGATCAGGCATATGGCTAGTCTCTCCCCTCTCAAGTGGGCCTTGTCTCTTTGAGCCCCTCGGAGGCCTTTTTCTATGCCTCTGTGCTCCACTGATTCCAGTCCCTGGCCTCAAGGGGTTTCTCTGTCTTGCTGCAGCTGCAGGCAATCCTGGAGTCCTCTCTCACACTGCAGGATAAATGGTCCTCTCTCTGTGTGTTTCTCCCACTTATAAGAGACTCCAGCAAGAGGGCAGAGACACACCAGGGGACACACCTCACTGATGTACTGAAATCAAAGGCCCCCAGTGGAATTCAATCCAATCAAAGGATCCCATGTCCAATTTGGAATGGATCAAAATTTAAGAACATAATGCTCAGGTGTCCACATAAAAGATGCCAAGCAACATATTATGTTTTTGGAAACTATAAACCATAATGTTTTATTTAATTGCTATATTATGAAATTTGATACACTTTATGTATACATTGACTGGGTTTTTGGGAGAATGAACCCTGAATTAATGAATATGATAGATTTTTTTCCCTAAGGAACTTATTTTTAATGTCAGACCACACTGCTGGTGAGAGGTGGGGACTGTAACTTGCTTTGTCCCCTTTCACACTACCACTTTTCCTTACCATTATGATCCATCTCTAAACTCTGATGCTGTGGAAAGTATATTTTTCTGAGGATGCCTTCTTCATGTCACTAACCTCTGCCAATGGATATATCCAGAAATATTTTAATATCAGTTCACAGAAAAAAAAAAGAAACATAGAATAGGGCAAATATACCATACAAATTCAGAAACATCCTCAAATTAAATAAAAGCTTCTTATATTTTTGTCACTTCAATGTATCAATTTAAAACTTCCCTAAAATGACTATAGTGTCCAATACCTACTATTAACTGAACATTTAGTTTATTGCATGGGTTTAACATATATCATTTTATTTAATATTGTTAATAACCTTGAAGAGAGTTATTACTGGCAGCTGATAGAGAAGAGATCATTATCTATGTCACAAGTCCAAAACACATACAGAATAGGCATTAAAATCGAGATCTGACAATATGACTCTTTGCTGCTTACAAAATTAGAACATATAATTAAATGTGACTATATTCTCCCTTTAGAATGTAAATACCTTTGGAAGATAGGACTCACTTCCAAAGGTATTTACCAATGACTGGAGCATTGGTTTTAAATTCTCTGTTATTGGGACCCAGGATTATAGGATTATCAGCTTTCTGATGGATGTTAATATCTTAGGTGTTCACATTAAGTGAGCTACAGAAGAGGGTAAGAATGAAAAATAATTTACATGTGGTATATCTCAATCTGTGCAATGATGACTGACTTCAAATGGCATTCTGCAATCATCTTTAAGTATTGTCTTAATTTCCCAGCTGCTAAAACAAACACCATACAAAGGGTTGACTTAAACAATTGGAATTTGTTCGCTCATGGTTTTGAGTCCATGAGAAGTCTAAAACCAAGCCTTCAGCAAGGTGATACTTTCTCCCTGAACACTGGAATCCTGAGGCTGGTTGCTGGTGATACTTGGACATTGGCCTTTCTATCATGTGGCAATGTGTATGGTAATGTCTTCTTCTTTCTCCTCTGGGTTCTGCTGGCTTTTGTTTTTTCCCATGGCTTCCTCTCTCTATGTCTGAACTTCATTCTGCTTATAAAGGACTCCAATCATCTGGAGTAAAGCCCAACCTGATTTGGTCAGGCCACACCTTAACTGAGGAACTGTCTTTCAAGAGATCCCATTTACAATTGGTCCAAGTCCAACCAGAATATAGACCAAGGCCAAGAATGTGTCCAAGTTTGGATACACAATTCAAACCACCACAAGCATAGTTATTTTACCTTTCAAAGTAGCAGAATGGAATAGGAAAAAAATGTTTTTGACCAATTCTTGAGGTTCTCTTTTATCAAGTGCCTCTGAGGCCTGCGTAAGACAGTTACTGGCAGGTAAATGTCTCTTAAGAGCATCAGCTGGTATTGAATGGCATGATTTGAGAATGACAAGCTTATCAAATGATTTCCAATATATACACATCTAATATGAAAAATTTTATAAGAATGCTAACACATTTTCAGTTTTTAGAACTAATTATTATGTAATGAAATAGCTCATAAATTTGTTGTTGTAACATTCAGATACAGAAATAAATTCACTTCCATATAAGCCCATATATATAAGATGTGTGTGTATGTAAATATATATTTATGTATACAGATATCACAAAACATTAAGAATAAAAATTTTTTTAAAATACTTATTTGCGTTGCATAACTTACCAAGAGATGTCGTTGCTTTAACTAAAAAATTTCATTTATCTCAGTAGCTCTAAAGTAATCTCTGAATTCCACTTAACTCCAATATTATTTTATTTTATTTCCTTAAGCCTTAAAAGGGTTTTTTTCCCCTGAACTTAGATGGAATTTTACTGCCGTACTATAAAATAGTTTCATTTCTAAATAACAGCATAATATGTAGTGTGTCTGCTTTTCATCCACAATTTTGAAACCAGCTGTGCTTCTCTAAAATATACCTCATGTTTTGAGTTTCTGAAAATTAAATTTCCATCTATATAGCATTCCATTGTCCTAACTCTAGCAGTGTTTACTATTTTAAACATACCAAAAAGAGAAGAATAAACAGTGATCTGCATCACTGCCTAGATATGTAAGAATTCTAAAGTTAATTTATTTCTACTTTCATGACATCTACTTGTGTGCAAGTATGGAAAAAGAAAGAAATTAAAGCAATAACTGGTGCCAGAAATAATGCATGGTTTACATAATTTACTATTTTGTCTGTTGTTTTGAGATGTTTACTTTTGTTTCTCTTTACTTGATGGTAATATGTTTGGAATAGTCCATATTTCTAGATGCTCTACTCAAAGAGAAGAGTGCCACTTGACTTTAGTGAACTATATTTCATGTCATAGACTAACTGCTAACAGAAAGCCTAAATGTATTTATTACGACTATTATTTGCATCTTTTGACTGAAAATAAAAACAAACAAACTGTTAGCTTAATACAAACACATTTAAATAAATAGTAATACACACACAAATTTCAAGAAAGAGAAAGTGACAGAATGTCATATAGACTTGTAGTTGTTTGTTGAGCCGACAGTAATCTAAATGAGGTAGTCCCAATAATGCTGGTTTTTTAACATTTACAAAAAACAAAGGAAAAAAATAACTATAAAATAAGAAAGTCTGTATACATGTTAAAAAATTCTACTTTGTAGCAGCAGGAAATCTTCAAGCATAATAAGCATTTGAGCAATAAATAATCTGTGTTCATACTATTAATGTCACTAACAATAGACTTTACAATGGGGAATTAATGAAGTAATATGTCTAGAACAAAGTGGCATGTACTTAGATTTTGAATCTACACACAACGCATAAGAGTACTTAAGGTAAATGTGAACTGGGACTTACGTCTTAGAATACATTAAAACTCACTTTCACTCATGTGTCTAGTCTAGAATTGCACTTCAGTGTTTAGATAATAAGCCCCATAATCATTCAGGCACCTAAAGCAAAGGTTGCATTTTGAGAACTTGTCCTTACAAGTTCATTTTTGTTCCATCTCAATTTACAAATGCAGTAGAGCAGTAGCACCTTAAGGAGGAAGAATAGTTTCAATTGCTTGGAGGAAATGAAAGGAGTGAAGTCACCTTAAAGTTTGGAAACAGGCCGTAGAGTAACATCTATGTGCTATGCTGAGTGTCAAATCAAATCACTTTAGAATGCAGTCTTCATGAGTCTGAGTCTCATTAGTCAATGGGAATAGATGGATTCTTGGTAGTTTGTACAACTGCTTCTGTTCCTAGTGTCTCAGAGAATCTACGGATAGGTCACTCAGCACTAAGACACCTGGTCAATTTGCCTTTTGGGGCCTGCTTCTATTACTCATTTCTTTTTTGCCTCCTGCAATGATTAACTCACTGCTCTGCTGACTTACCACTCAGGGACATATATACATTGCAGCAATCAAACTGTCAACTTGGAATCAAAATTCATTACTTCCATGTGGAATATGTAGGGGGAGGCTGCCTTAAACCTATGTAGGTATCATTTAGCCACGTTTCATTCAAAGACTGTGTGGTCTGCAAAGTATTATACCTCTGCTTCCCAAAGAATGCTCACAGATGTTTAATGTGTCTGCAGAGAGGCACGTCCAAGTAACAGGCATGAAGTTGTACCTGAAGCACTGCCCTCTCTTTTCTCAGGTCTTATGACTGGGCATACCAGATTCATCTTTACCCTGGTAGATTTTCTGCCTGGGGTCCCACAGCGCCAGCCTTGCAGTTAGCCTTTAGAGAAGACCCTTTCAGTTTGCCCATTTGTCCATTCATATGTTTATATATGCACATATGTATATGTGCTGACATGTTTCTCAAATCTTGAGATTACTTTATTTGTATATGAAGATCCTCAGGCCTGTGTGAACCAATCATTAAAACACTAACTATAGTCTATATCTTATATTTGGTATACTTTCCCCCCACCCACCCTATTATTAACACCCTGTGTTAGTATTATATATTTGTTACAGTTCGTGAGAAGACATCCTCATATTTGTTCTGTTAACCACAATCCATCTTCCACCACAGGATTCACTGTGTTATACAGTCCCATGCCTGTACAATCCATTCAAAGTGTACCCTCAGTGGCTCTCATTTTCATCACAGAGTTGTGCTGTCATCATCTCAATCAATTTTAGAATGTTTTATTTACTCCAAAAAGAAAAATCTCATACTTACTTATATCTCTCTATTGTTGACCCTTAGAATTGATATATGTTCTTTGCAATTGCTGCAAAATATTACATTAACTATTTTTCCTAAGTTACATTAGTTGTAATTTTCCCATGTATCACCCTATTCTTAATACTTTGTAAAAGAAGAACATTCTTATATTTATGCTATTAACCACAATCTTGTTCCACCACAAAAATCACTATATTATATAGTCCCTAGATTATTTTCTAACTTCCTTTCAATTGACATCTACATCCCTAGACTATACCTTTCAGCCACAATCACATTTATAAATCAGTAGTGTTAGTTAAACTCTCTATAATGTGTTATCATCAACCTATTCATTTCCACACTTGTATAATAAAATTCATAATTTGTAACAAAAGTTTCACAACAATGCTAGGTGTTGGTGGTGGGGTGATGTATGGAAGCCCTGTATGATGTTATGCATGTTTGTTTTGCAAGTTCACAACTTATCCTACACACTTCTTTTTTATGTATGTGCATGTACAAATAATATACTTCAATAACATTTTTTAAGATGAAAAAAATCATATGTACATAGAGAAAGAGTTGCTGATGGCATTACATACCTAAGATATACTTAGATGTCTCTGTTTTGGAATAAATCATTCTTAAAATTTTGATGACCTGGAAAAAAGTATGTGATAAATTCTGACTTTCCATGACTTCAGTTTTCAAGAGCAAATGACCTTTTCATTTCCCAGTTAATGTATGCTATGTTGCAAAAGCATGGGAACATCAGAGAAACTTAGACTTTTATATTTAAGGCATCAGGAAATATTTTAGCAATGCTAATTTAGCACTGAGTTAAAGGAGGGATAAGTAGTGTAGAAAGGTGATCCAATTATATGAATTATAATAGAAATATAATTATCAATGTTACTTTAGAAACAGAAGATGAGTGAGTCTCGAAGAAGCAAAGGGCCACCTAGAAAGCTGGGATGTCAATTCTCTCTTTCTTGTATTAAGGAAGGGAACAAAAGAACTCACAAACTATCTCAAGACCAATGTACTAAGTGAGAAAGGAAGGGATAAAAATGCAACAGACTTGACACAGATATTAGCAGTGCTCTCCAGCAATTTTATTTTGGTTAGTTTTCTATGTGGCATGCTAAACGTCTTTGCTTAGAAGTCTATAGTTGCCTGAACAGGCGTCCACTACTCAGTGTTGTGATAACTGACAGCATGATGCTTTGTGGGAAGAATTAAAATCAGGAGTTTAGTGTTCCAAATGGAAGTTAACAGAAACATATTTTACTATGATTAGACTATCAGAATATTCTTCAAATATATGTGCAAAGTATGTTTATGAATCTTCTATATTTTTTCGTTCATATTTTATATAAAGGGTATAAAAAACGTATGTGAACTAGATTAAGAAAATATCACCCTTTTCATTTTTATGGGTTCCCAGAGTGAGAGAGAAAAGGCCAGGGCAAGGGTGAGGGCAAGGAGGAGGAAGAGAGAGAGGGAAAGACAGAGGGAAGAAGAAGAGGAGAAGAGGAAGAAGAGGCAGAGGAGGAGGAGGAGGAGGGGAAAAGGTAGAGGAGAAGGAGAAGGGGGAGAGGGGAGGGGAGAAAGGAGGAGGAAGATGAGGAAGAGAAAGAAGAGGAAGAGGAGAGAAGGAAGTGAGAGGAAGGGAGAGGAAGGAAGAAGTGAGACTGAGGCAACCACTGAGCAGTAAGGGGATATTTGGGCATCATATACTCAAACCTTACACATTAACCTAAAGCAACTCTTCCAGAATAAACCCACTTGAGCAGTTTCTTATGCTGAATCAGGAGGAGTGGTTAAAATTTGTTACCATCATTAGTTTCTGATATGTAACCTGAGAAAATGGAAAAATGAGAAAAATAGAGAATATAACAATCAAAATAAATGAATGTCTGAGAAGAAATCAAATCAAATATTAAAACTGAAGAAATTAACTATAAGTGATTGTAAGTTTCATGTAGGGTAGAGTTTACAAGTAGTAAAAATGAATAAAGTAATTTAGAGATGTTATCATGAGTCATTCTAATTGCCTTGGGTGGGAAAATTGCAAAAGATGTTCAATTTATGCAGATTTGCTTTACGTATTTTTTCTGTTTTTATTTTGTGTGTGTGTGATACATAAATCCATTATTTATAAAGTTGAATTTTTTCTATTGAAAAAATTCCAATAAAGCATTTTGTAAAATGAAGGTTTACTTATTTGTAAATTAGAATTATCATTTATTGAATATTCTTAAAGTTGAACATATCTATGTGGGATAAAAACAAAAAGCAAACAAACAAAAATCCAAAGAATTAAGCCCCTGATATTTATTTACCAAGTATATGGGCATTCAACTCCCTATCAGTAAAAGACTTAAAGTTAAAATGGTAATATTTTATCTTTTACTTTTCTCCAAGTATTAGTTAGCTTAGGCTAAATTGTGACTATGAACTTGTGACAGTTTGAAGCTGTTCATAGAACCCAGAAAAGATCATGTTCTTGAACCTAATCCATCCCTTTGGGTATAGCACACTTCGAATGGATTGGATTCAGTTGGAGAGCCCTTGATTGGACAACTTCTAAGGCATGACCCAGGATGGGTCTTGGTACTTCTGCTGGAATCCTTTATAAACAGAGGATTCTAAAGAAGAGAAACACAGTAAAACTTTAGAAACAAAATGAGTGGTCCTAGAGCTGGAGGGTGGAATTAGTGGAGCACAGAGGCATGGGAAGAGTCCCTGTAGATGTTAGGTCCACACTGCAGCTCAAAGATGAAGAGACGAGACCCAGAAAACAGGGGACAGGTGAACAGACCAACATTTTGACCTGCTATGTACTTGATCACCCACAACAACGCTTGGAGAGAAAGCATCTTAACATGACATTGTCATGTGCCTGATCAATCCACAGCTGCAACTTCGTGTGATAGTAGCTCTTGATTATGCCTTGATTTGGACACTTTCATGGCCTCAGAACTGTAAGCTTTTAACTTAATAAATTACGAATATAAAGGGCAACCCATTTCTCTTATATTGACTTAGCAACCATTAACAAACTAAAACATGGCCCCAGAGATTTCTGAAGAATATGATAACAAAGGTTTATTCCTTTCTTATAATACAGGCCCGTCATTGGTTCACTCTCAGTTCCAGGCCAGTGGGAGAGCACCTATCTGATATGTCGTTGGTCTATAACTTTTCAAGGGAGATTCAAAACCTCTTTTGAATAATACTAACATATATTACAGTCCAACTATACTGTATGCTCAATGAGGGTAAAGATATTATTCTAGTTCCATGCAACCTCATTCTAACTTGAACAACGTAAACAGCATATAAATATATATTTTTACTAAAGGTTAATAATAAATGCATATACTTTTATGAAAACTTAATTTTGTGGCAAAGAGTTCATTAAAAATAAGAGGAAAAAAAGTAAATTATTGCTTTTAGAACAATAAATTCAATACTACAGGTATCTGTATAATCTTTGCAGTTTTATATTTCAGCAGCATTTTATTGATCTGGAGGCTGATGTATTAGTCAGGGATCTCTCAGGAAACAGAATCAACAGGAGATATCTGTTAATAATATGAGATTTTATAAGAGTCTCTCACGCAACCGTGGGGATTCACAAGTCCAGGTTCCGCAGGCAGGCTGTAAGCCAGGGGCTCCGATGAAAGTCCGATGAAAGGTCCTTGATGAGTTTCTGGGAGAAGTTGGCTGACCAAGGATGAGCTGGGAAATTCTCTCTGAATGTTGAAATCACTTCCCCTTTTAAGGCATTCAACTGATTGGATAAAAGCATCACCCATTGATGATGCAATCTCCCTGATTGATGCAGATGTAATCGGCCATCCATGCAGTAAACTCACTGGTGATTGATGTCCATAAATGCTCTTGTATTACAATTAGCCCAGTGCTTGCTGGAGCAAACACCTGGACACAATTACCTGGCCAAGTTGACACACTAGCCTAAGCATCACAATCTACCCCTTCTCAACTCAGCAACCATACACATTACCCTAAACCATACTTAGTCTCTAAGTAAAAACAATAACAGACAAGCATACATATACATTTCTGCCTAACAATGTTCAACTCCTCTGTGTACAACCGGAAATGCATTAATTCCCCACAGAATAGGGTGCAAGTCCTTGGGTAATATTCACTCTTAAACTTGACATCCTTAAATATTATGACGTGGAATTAATACAAATTTTCATATGATACGGGAAAAGGTTGGGGAAGAAAACCACTCCCGATACCAAGCTGTATTAGTCATGGTTCTCTCGGGAAACAGAATCAATAGGAGATATCTGTCAATAGCATGAGATTTTATGAGTCTCTCACGTGACTGTGGGGATGCACAAGCCCAGGTTCCGCAGGCAGGCTGCAAGCCAGGGGCGCCAATGAAAGTCTGATGAAAGGTCCTTGATGAGTTTCTGGGAGAAGTTGGCTGTCCAAGGATGAGATGGGAAATTCTCTTTGAATGTTGAAATCACTTCCCCTTTTAAGGCATTCAACTAATTGGATAAAAGTGTCACCCACTGATGATAGAATCTCCCTGATGTAAACTCACTGGTGATTGAAGTCCATAAATGCTCTTGTATTATAATTAGCCCAGTGCTTGCTGGGTCAAACACCTGGACACAATTACCTGGCCGAGTTGACACAGTATCCTAACCATCACAGCTGAGTTTATTTACTTTTATTTATTTATTTTACCATCTCAGTGCAGACCTTTATTTGAATATCCATCTAGCTATAGAATAGCAAGTCACAAACTATCACAGGAGCAACCACTGGTTAAGTTCAAAGTTACAAAATCCTTATTATTATGATTGGAAAAGGTGAAAAATGAAGAGAGTTAAATTTTAATCAAAGCTGTGTCTCCAGTCTTGACAGAACACTCAGTCTTTGACTTTTATACCATAAGCAAATTCGATATGCATTTCATAAATAGCAAATAAATGGGCAACCTCAGAATATTATTTTAATGAGTGTGACTTTCCTGACTGTAACCACACATTCCACATTCACTGAAGCTTCCTGTTTATGATGCGAGTCAGTAAAACTTAAAAAGCACTTAAAAACCATAGCAGACAATGAAAAGCAAAAAGGCCATTTAGGTTTGCTGGGACAGCATAACAATGTGCCTTCAAAGATTCTCAAAAAGCATAAGCTTAATATTCTTCTCATAGAGTGAAGGCCACACATTAAAAGGCAAAACATTATGTAAAGCACCAGAAGTCTTTGTTTTCAATGTTGAAAGTTTCATAAATGTATTTTAGTTTAAAAATATACATGATAAGGGTGTGGATGTGGCTCAAGCAATTGACCTGCCCACATGGAAGGTCCTGGGTTCAGTTCCCAGAGCCTCCTAAAACTAAAAAACAAATCACAAGCAAAACAAACGAAGGGGAGCCTATGTGGCTCAGTGGTTGAGCACCGGCTTCCCACATACAAGGTCCTGGGTTCAATCCCTAGCCGCCAGTACCTCAAAAATATTTATTTTTAATATACACACACACACACACACACACACACACACACACACACAGTAAAATCAGCTTTGATTTCATGTTACTTATCAATGTATGAAAAAAATACTCTTGTATCGGTTTAGACTCGAGAAACATTTTATATCATTACTTTCTCTGCTCAGTCTACTTCAGTGTCATATTCTCTATGGTAAGTCAACAAATATAAATTGATTGTGACTCTGATAACTTCTCTGAGACATACACATACAGGATGAAAAATCTGTTAAGTCCTTATGCATTTTAATTTTAAATTTGTTTTTCTAAAGAACTTGAAATCAGATTTATTTTAGTTTTGTCTCTGCTATATTTTATGAGAAGTAAAGAAACTTCAGATGCAGATTTTTATTTTGATGCTGCAGGATTTACTTATTAGACTCATTCACTGAGCAGGTTAGTGAGCTTTTTTTTTTTTTTTTTGGCCACCCACTGCATTCTAGAGCAATGAACCCTTGTAAAACTACATATTCAATTATAGCATGAATTAATGTATTATTCATTAAATTTTATAAATTATAATCCATTGAACAGAGTAACCAAATTAAAATGTGATTTATAATTAAATCCTTATCAACCACCCTGAGTGTAACCAATCTGTATATTTGGCCTGCAGATCTCACCTAAAATTGGGAAGTGATTTGTCAGATAATAAGAGTAATACGTTTAGGTGTGAGACAATTGCTTGATGTAATACAGTCACATGTGTTATTGATCAGCAATGACATGATGACGTATCATTCGTGAGATGTGTCCCACATCAGAAAGTTTATGTTAGACAGTGGAGCATTCAGCCTCAAATTTGAAAATATTTCAGAATTTGAAGAGATCTATTTTCCATGAGATCCATTTCATTTCTCTTTCTTACCTCTTTACAATATAGAAATGAACATAGATCTACTCTTTATTTTAATATACATATAATATAATACAATAGTATTACAATTAGAAACTAATAGTAGATATAAACATATATGCAGGTTTGTTGCTACCCTTATAAGAAATGATTTTCACATCATGCATGACTTGGAAAAATGTTACCCTGGGCTATATTGGAGAAAAGTTACTTATTTACACTGACTATTTAAACAGAAAAATCTAATATATTTTATCAATTGATCTTTTTTTTTAATTGACTTTATTTTTTCTTTTTGTTGCATATTTCTATGATTCATATACCCATATGCAGTTTTTAAAGTAGACTTAGTTTATAGTACCTCATTTATGGGGTGACAGTGTAATCCTTATAATTCAGAATGCATCATAAAGAAAATTGTGTAAATCAGATTTTGAGGCATTACGAAGTTATCAAGGCCAACGATCACCTTTAAAAAGAAAGTAACTCTATCTCTAATTTAACAAAAAAAGAAGAAAATTGTGTACATATAAAATACTTTGAAATTTTATATTGCAGCAAAATTTCCAATAGTTTTATTACATAAAATACACTTAAGTATTTTATCTGAATATTTATCTTCAGACAGCAGGATATGTGTGTGTGTGTGTGTGTGCATGTATATTACACACCAAATGTACTGTGCTCAGTGTAAGGAGCCTTTAAAATTAAACCAAAGGACTTAGTCACAATCACAGTCATCACAGCACCCTCTTTTTTCTGATATGTTGATCTTTAATAATACAACACAGCAAGTCTCTTTATCCCTAATCTGAAAATGAGGAATCCATTACCCTAATTTGTAATCAAATGTAGTAGTTTATAGGAAAATCAGAGGTCAGTTTACAGTTAACAGCAGAACCTCAAGATGGTTAACTTAATAAAGCATGGTGGGAAGGCCATTATCTAAGTGGGTGGCAGGCTTAATATACCCTATACCTGTAAAATGTCATTCATAGAAAATTGACTCAAGATTTACGGCTGTAGGCAATAATTCAATGTCAGTGAAAATCAGGTCGCATGCCTCAGCAGCAGAAATTAACCTACAAGAAAATGGTAGTGTTATGTTGCTGGGTGGTAGAATTATACCTGCTGATGAACTGAAAATATAACACTTTGAAAATGGCAAATCCAAAAATCGTGAATTTATTTATATAAAAATGACTTTAAAAAATAAATTATAAGAAAAATGGTCTTCTCCTTATGGCATTCAATCCTGTATTCATTTTGTGTTATGTAATAAATAAAAGTCATAGTACTAAACAGCCAAACAGAAAACTAGAAAGGGTATTACAAAGTTTGCTTTTACAGGGAGAGAAAAACTCTTATTAGAAGATTCTCAGAAATATAAACAAAAAAGGTTTTACCATGTGTGGCAGATTTAGTTACGTGACCCAGAAAAAAATACATTCATAAACTTAATCCCGTTCCTATGGGTGTGAACCCATTTTTAAATAGGATTTGAAGACGTTATTTTTAGCTAAGGTGTGTTCCAACTAAATCAGAGTGGGTTTACTGGAGTCCTTATAATGATAACTCAGAAGGCACAGAAGCCAAAAAGAGAGGATATTGCCATGTGACAGGAGGCAGAGATACAAACCAAGGAACCCAAAGCATTGCAAGCAGCCATTCTGCTGGCACCAGGAGAAAGCAAGCATTGTACCTTGATTTTGATCTTCTAGCCTCAATAGATTCCTGTTGTTAAGCCAAAATAGCTTGTGGTATTTGTTGACAGCAGCTCTGGCAAACTAAAACAGTTTTATTTCATACAACAGTATTTTGAAAAAAAAAAAAAAATATATATATGCATATTGAAAGTAATTTAAATATGTATTACACTATATCACATGAACTTCACAACATAATCTGAAAGATCCAAATTTAGAGAATTAACTAATCAGCACCTTAAAAAGGTAGAGAACTAGGCTCTCCAGTTTGATTGAAGCATTTTGCTTGTATAATTAATCCATACAAAGAGGTAATCACAAGCAATAGAGCTCATGAAGATAAATACATTCAATTTATCAGTGAGAAATTCATACTGGATATGCTCTTAGAAGGGAATAGTCATTAGGAAACACAATTACAGGTGGTAAATACCACTTATATCACTGTGAAATATTTCATTATTCAAGATATTAACTGTGTTTAAGAAACATTTTATTCTTCTTTTCCCCCAAATGACAGTATTTGAATACAAAGCAAAGGAAAATTCATGCTGTTAATCATGGATTTATCTATTTCTGCAGGATTCTAATTTCCCAGTTGACTTTACATCTAAATCTTCAAAGAATAAGCATGTTAACATTCCAGGCATCTAGCAACACATCAGATCAAATCTGTGCTCAAAAGTGTCCTGGACAGACTAGATTGTAGAACAAGAAATAGACATAAGGAAAAAATGTTTCCTTTTCAGCTGTGAAAAAAGCATGCATAAAGTCCTGTCAAATTTGGTGTCTATATTTGACAGTGAAAACATACTGTAAATCAACTAATTTTTCTAGCTTCACCACTGACACTGATCATATGACTAAGACAAGGTTTAATAATTTTAAATGTCCAAAAGTCACTCTAATATATGCCACATTTCACTAATTCCAGCTCTGCTTACAAATCCTCCAAGCGTAATGGTGAAATTAAATTCCATGTAAGCAATGGAAGCAAAAAAAGAAAAAGCAGAGGCAAATCATACTGTTAGTAAGAAGCTTTGAAATCTTGGTCTTTTCTAATTAGTGAAGTAGAAAAAATAATAAATTGGGGGTAAAAACACGAAATCTTTTTTTTTAAATTGTCACCATTTCATTTCATGGTCTGCATTTCTCATTTTGTTAGGATGAACATCATTCATTTCAAGGGCATGGAATATTAGAGAAAAATATATTTTTTTGTTGACATGAGACATTTAAACTAATATATGTCTAATTGGTGTCACATGAGTTCACATGGCTTCGTTCACACACTCTGACTGCTGTGCGATGAAAGGTCAACATGAAAAGCCTACAAATCTACTAAAGTAGAATTTTACTTTTTTCCCACAACACACAAAAGAAAAGGCATTTCTTATTATAAAAATAAGCCAAAAAAAAAAAAAGAAAAAAAGAAAAGAAAGAAATAGGTGGCACCCATTAAAATCATGATTCTTTTCATAAACTGTTAATATTTTATTATTAAATGTTACAAATGGCAGTTTAAATTGCCTAGATGGCCACTAATTGGGGATTAAATGTATATGCATGTTTGTGTATGTGTGTAAAGTAAAATAAAAATGTGTTTTCCATTAAAAACTGCAATTACATTTTAGAGGTAATTTACATAAAATAGATTGACACCTTCTGTATATTCTTAAGATTCATCCATGCAGAACAAGTTACACCGCTGGAGGGCAAAATAAAGGCACAGGCATTTCTCTTTTTACCTCTTATAACTGCTAACGTCCATATATTTGTAAGCCTATAACTCTATTCTCTGTCTTAACTATGGTGTTATGAGTCATCTTCTGTTGAAATACCCTGGACCACTGCCCTTTCCCCAGTCTAAACGTCACACTCTGTAGTTTTAAAAGTCTTCTCTCTTTAAGCAAAATGACCAAGTCCTACAATCTTTTCCAGTGTGTTACTAGTTCTAATCATGTTTCAAAAACATGTCTATGCAATGAGTGTAAATGGATTGTAATGGATTAGTATGTTATTTGGTTGTATATTCATTTCAAAATAGATTAATGGGCTGTAATAAAAAAGCCAAGAGTATGTAATTGAAGAAAATAAGTCACTACAGTCTATAATATGGTTCTTGGAAATGGAGGTGAGATGCAGGGCTTACACATACACCACACACACACACACACACACACACACACACACATACACACAACACAGGACAAAAGCTTTAACAGGAATTACTTCCCACAGTTTCTCTTAGTTCACAAAATGTAGAAGTCTGCCCACTCTATGTATTTTGTAGACTTCTCTTTGAGACTAAGTGATTAGATTCCCCTTAATAAATCAGTTTTCTTTTTAATGTGGTTAGATTTTAGCTCTACTAAATCTCTTTAGTACGGAGATACTGAATATACAAATGGACAATGACCAGGAAATTCTGGCCCACTACCTGCCACAATCAGTCCAGGGAGCTGACCCTGATAACAAGTCCAGGAAGCAATTGCTATTGATAATGACCAGTCCAGGAAGCTAAACCACAATCCCTCTAGCAATAAACCAAAAATATCCAGGAGTTAATAATTGATGTCTACCCTAATTTTGCCCCTATTTCCAACTTAGGACCAACTGGAAAAAAACTACATATGCTCCCTTAACCAATCACATGGGATGCCTGCCTTTCTAGGTCCCCCCGCTTCCCCATGCCAACAGCATCCAATCAGGGCATATTTGAATTTTTACATTTTTTTCATCTATAAAGCTTTCCCACTCCTCTGCCTGTCTTTGAGTCTCTGCCAAATGCAAGTGATAGAGGTTGACTCCCTTGCTTAAGCAAACTCTGAATATATAGCCTTCGTTCATTATCATTTGTGTGTTTAGTTTCACACTAGTTATTGCCAAATGGTTTCATTTAGAACTTATGATTTATACTTTAAAATATTGTTTCTATGAGACTTAGCATGTCTCTTGGCATAGGCATGTTAAGAGCTTACACAATGATGTCTTTGTTTATTCAACACATATTCATTAGGAGGTTCATCATAGATGTTTAGTACCAAGATGTCCCAGAAAACAAAACATCAGTTATTAATGCCTGGGGGTCCTGGGTATGTGTTAATGTCCTAAAAATAAAATAGAATACTTACACATGGAAAATCTTCTAACAGTATATCAAGGAATGTGATAGTTGAAAAAAAGCTTCTCAAAACTCTAAGTTAAAATATCATATCTTTTGATACTTAAAATGCATTTGAAGATAAAAACACATGTGGAAAGTCCACCCCTAACATTATTTGTAATTATATAAATTTTAACATATTAAGTGTGCTATAAATGAAGAACTTCATCTCAAGAAAAAATGCAGTTATGTAGAATTTGGAAAAGAGATTGAACCAGAAACCAATTAACCTTAAATTTTGTAAAGCAACAGGAGGGAGTAAGAAAATACATTTTTTTTTCTTACAGTCAATATTTAAATACATATAATCTATTCTTCATGTGTAAAAATGCATTATTTAAAATGATATACATTGGACACTTGATAAGTAGCTTAAGACTTTGTTACATAACTTAGAAGCATTCCAAGTATTTAATACTCTATACCTATTGATTTATTTGGAATACATTTTTCAGCAAATAGATTTAACAAACTTCATCTATCCATTTATTAAACACTTCTGAGCTGTGAAATGTGTGATACACAGAATGCAAATAGTGAAGATTGGAACATGAATATGTCATTCTAGAAATTCATGAACTAGTTGGAGAGTCACTCATTTAACTCACAATTTAATTACAACACATTTATACTTTCACAGAGTTTTTCAAAAAGGAATCTTGGCGCATAGTCATATCTGAAAGCCCAGAGGCCTAAGGAAGTCTCTGCCAAAGGGATGATAATTGGTCTTTTATTTGCCAAGCTATTGTAGGAAAATCTTCCCGGATAAAAGGAATGACAAAGATCAAGTCACAGAAGAAATCAAGAGCAGAAGTGCTTGAATATTATCTTGTAAACAACAGGGAAACAATAGGAAAATTTAAATGGGAACATTAATAGTAGATAATTATATCTAAATAACAGTTATATCAAAGGCACTTTGATAGTTGCTGTATTAGTGAGCCAAAGGGGTGCTGATGCAAAGTACCAGAAGTCTGTTGGTTTTTATAAAGGGTATTTATTTGGAGTGGAAGCTTACAGCTACAAGGCCCTAAAGAGTCCAACTCAAAGTTACTTCCTCACCAAACTTTGTTGCCACATGTTGAAGCAAGCTGACGGGCCATGTCTGCAAGGGTTCAACCCTCCTCTTTCCTCTTAAGGCTTCCTGGAACCAGCTTCTTCCTATCCCAGGTAGGCAGACATAAGGCTTGTCTTTCTCTCTGTGGCTCTTTTCTTACCAGGCTAAGCTGCTCTGTTCTCTCCACAAGCTCATCTCTCTTCCTGGGCAATGTCTATGGTGCACTCTCTCTTCCTGCATAGCTACTTCTGTGCTCTCCTTCTCCATGCATTTACTTCCCGGGGGGCTCCAGCATCAAAACTCAGACTCTCTTCTCTGTCATGTCATTTTCTCTATGAGGCCCCACCCACCAAGGGAGTGGGGACTCAATGTCCCACTGACATGGCTGAATCAAAGCCTTAATCATAATTTATTCAAGTAAAAGTGAAACCTCTGAATCTAATACAATCTAGTATCCCCAGAGAAACAAAACCAGTTTACAAACATAATCCAATATCTATTATTCATAAATAATGCCAAACTGCTACAGTTGCTTTACATATGATTTTTCTTTATATTTTCCATTTTACTACAAGTAAACTCAGGATCCCCCTTGAAATGTTGGAAAATAAGGGCATTTGTGGTAGATTTGGTCCTTTGGATGGCGAAATACAGATTCTTTCCATTCTACTAGCCTTTTAGAGAAAGCATGGCCTAAATTTTGTTTTATTTTCTTGTGTGCATATGTGCATGTTTTGGAAGATCTTTGGCAGCAAGGTGGTCATACAGATATTAGAACTTAGCAAGGGAGAAAGGAGTAGGAGGGCAGTGTTTATATGTAGTGGGTGAGAGATTATAAGAATTGGAGAAGGAGTTGAAGAAATGGAAGCAGATTGAAGAGTCACCTGTGTGAGACAGATTGAATTTGTTGTCTTGTCAATAAAGATATAGAAATAAGGGATATAGAAAATTGGAGAAAGCCTTGAATATCTCCATCTGGCAATGGAAGCAGGTGAAAGATGTTTTAAGAAAGGAGTAGGCTATGGGCAGGAAAGTGAAGATGTCAACCTGGATCTGGAGTTGGGATTCAGAAGTAACAAAGCCTCCATGGACTTTTAAAAAGTATGGATAGAAGGCTTAAGTTTTAGGAATTCTTGCATATGGAAGCCCCTAAGAGAAAATATAAGAAGCAACAGAGTTTTAGGATGGAATCACCAGCATACTGACATTTTAATGGCACAGCAGGAGGTTAGTAAATAAATCCGAGAATGAGCACTAGAAAGATTGTTAAACAGAGATAAGAGAAGAGAGAATTTAAAGAACAAAGGAATTTCAAGTTACACTGAATATCTAATGCATTCCAGGCTCAATGGATTAACATTTGATTTAGAGCAATGATAAAACTGACCTTTATAGTCAATGATACAGGGTGGCCAAATTATGTCACAGAAATAAATGATAGAAGATGGTTAAATAGAATGTAGGTTTAAAATACATGCACGCGCACACACGCACATGACCGAACTGACAGCAGAGGTCAGACTTAATAGGAAAAAATACACAGAGAAGTTGAAAAAGTTAGAGAACACAAATAGAGATCCCTCCTTTAAGAATCTCAAGTAGGAAGGGAACGATGAAGCATCACGCTTACGAGGATAGGAGAAGTCTGCGTGACAGGCAGAATTCTCAGATGCCACCTTCCCACTCCCCACCGGTGAGTCATGGTCTTATAAAATTTCCTCCCCTTGAGCTCCAGTGCCTTGCTTCCAGCCCCTAGAATATGGCAAACGCATTGCATGTCACTCTTGTGACTGTGTTATGTTAACTATGACTCTCTCTTAGCCTACTGGAGAGGGGAAGCTGCCATGAAGAAGTGAGTTGTCTTTGAAGAAGTGAGCTGCCATGTTGTGAGAGGGCCCATGAGAGAGCAGTGGGACTATGGGAGCTGAGAAAGGTCCTGGGCTTACAGCCAGCAAGAAAGCAGTGACCCAGGCCTGTAACCAAAAGGAACTGAATTTTACCAACAATTCCATGAGTTTGGAGAAGGACTGTAGTTCTAGAAAGAACAAAGCCCAGTGACTACACCTTGATTGCCAGTTTTTGAGGTTCCTGAGCAGAAGAACCAGCCAAACTGTGCCTGGACTCCTAACCCACAGATACCATGAGTAATAAATGTGTGTTTAAGTCACTAAGTGTGTGGTAACATGCTGTGCCACAGTAGAAACTTAACACTGTCTGAAAGCAAATCTTGTATCATTTTTTGTATTATAGGCAGCCCTGAAGAGTGACTCAATGGACACAAATCATGGCTCCAGAGACCCTGGCCTCAAATCCCCTCTCTGGCAACTTTTACTGTTGTGTTACTTAAGTTCTCAGTATATCAGTGGCTTTATCAGTCAAATGAGGTTGTGTCATACCTATCTCATAAGGTTTTTGTGAAGGTTAAGTGAGCTCTTTCAAGTTAAATGCTCGATATATAGTAAGTGCTCCAATAAATATTAGCTATATTTATAATTTGGGTTTTGAGAGTTTTTTATGTTTGCTTTTTATTGTTTTGGAGAAAATAATTGAGAAGGGACAAATAAAGCTAATTATTTGTGAGGAAGAGATTGTGAAAGAACATAACCCTGAAATAGAATGGAACATGCAGAGTAAGGAATAAAGTAAATTAATGTAACAAATAAAACATAATTTGACTCTGTTTCTGAAATGGCAAAATATAATTTATCTAATATTGTGCAGAATGTATATTACCTCCCACAGGTCCTCAGAAAACAAATTAAAGAAAACATATGGTCAGTATCAGACCATTATTAAGCATTTATATTTCATGTCAAATAAAGACTAGAAGAATAAGAGATAAACATTTTATGTTTATATAGAAAGGATTTTTCTTAATGTGTCTCTATGTATGTATATACATATAAAGCAAAGTTGTCTGCTCAACTATATTATTTTAAAAACACTGCTAAAAAGGAGGGGCATTAAAATGAATTTACCATAGAGACATTTTAAACCTACAGATTTTCTTAAACAAATGAGGTCATTTGAGCATTTGATGTATATTAAGCATTAGTGCTCTTAAGAAAAATATCATTTCCCTCAGTCTTCCTTTAGTTACCAAACTTTGTTTCTTTACACCTATAGGGGTGTATCTTTTTCCTGAAAATAATCAGTTTTTCAAATTCTATATTAGTGGATATTCTAATTAGAAAATGTACATCAAAGTATCTTCATTTATTTGGGTTTACTTATTTATTTATCTATTAAATCATTCATTCCCAAAAGTTTACATAATGCTTACCATTAAAAACTGTTTTGAGAAACCAAGTCAAATAGTTCTATAGTCAATTATTCCATTTTGTATCTTAGTCATGTAAACTATTCTAAACTATTTTAAACTACTGTGGATGAGAAATAGTAAATATCTCTGATAGCTTCTTCATCTCAGTTCAGAAGGCTAAGGGTCTGCATTTAACTTACTTTTCAGAATGGCTTAGGATACTGAAGAAAAACACATACAGTTTTTTTCCAAGAAAGGCTGTATTAAGTATCTGTTGTGGTCTTAAAAGTCAATTTTTTGCTTTTTAATATTTGCAATATAAATGTGAAATTTTCAGTTGAGGTTAAATCCTGGGTCTAGTTTTTCATGCAATATGGACTCTGCTTTACAGATCTGAAAACATTCGATTCATCTATATGAATGATTTTTATTATAGCCTGAATGTTTCTTGAACTTCAGCTAACACATATTGTTCCATTTGAAGCATTGATTAATTTCTCATTCATCAGAAAATCTGATGTCTCTCTGGCCAAGAAAACAAATGATCTTTAAATATAAAGAATGGACAGAACTAAAATACAGGTCATGTTGGATTGAGGAATTACTGAAAAGATAAAGTTATACTTTAGAGCTACCAAAACTGAAATACATGAAATGCCCCCTTGGACTCCTGGTGGAGAGGGTTGTGCTGCGACCATAAAGATGTTAGATAATTATAAACAAACATGATTTTAAATATAAGCCCTGCAGTGGTTTGAAGCTGTATGTACCCCAGAAAAACATTTTCATAAGTCTAATCCATTCCAGTGAGTGTGAAACCATTGTAAGTAGGACAATGAGTGTGAAACCATTGTAAGTAGGACATTTTGATGAGGTTACTTCAATTAAAGTGTGACCAACCTCAATCAGGATGGTTCTTAATCCTATAATTGGGGTCTATATAAGAAAATGGATTTCAGACACACAAAGAGAAAACCATGGAAGCAAGAAGCTGAAATCAATGAAACCTGGAAGAGAAAGGCGAGACCAGCAGATGCTGCCATTTGCCTTATCATGTGACAGAGGAACAAGGGTCATCTGCAGCTGGTCTTTGGAAAGAATGTATCACCTTGATAATGTCTTGATTTGGACATTTTCTCAGGCTCAAATTGTAAGCTAATAAATCCCTATTTTTCAAGCCAAACAATTTCATCATACTTGCTTCAGTAGCCTAGGAAACTAAAACAAGTCCAGATTTTTTTTTAAAAACATCACAGTAAGCCTTTCAAATAGTCTTGCTGTTATAACATTTCCCACTTACACAGTGATATGTGGCTGCTTCAGGGTGAGTTGCAGTGGAGGTGAATTTACTGTACAGAGGTAATGAATATCCTGAGTAACATGAAACTATTTCAGAGTGAAACTTTTAATCATGTGGCCTTTTACCTTTCACTATTTTGAAAACTTTTTGATAAGATATTTTCACTGTAAAGCAATCATACCTCTTTGTAGAATTGAGAACCAAAACTTATAATTCCTTATGTAACCTTAGTGTGTTTTTTTTTAAAGATTTATTTTATTTATTTATTCTTCCCCTCCCCCATTGTTTGCGCTCACTGTCTGCTCTCTGTGTGCTGTGTGCTCTCTGTGTCTGCTCGTCTTCTCTTTAGGACGCACTGGGAAACAAACCTGGGACCTCCCATGTGGGAAAGTGGTAACCAATCGCTTGAGCCACCTCCACTCTCTGCTTTTTGTTCTCTCATTGTGTTTCCTCTTTGTGTCTCCTTGTTGCGTCATCTTGTGTCAGCTCACCATGCTAGCCCGTCACACCAGCTCACTGTCTTGCTCATCTTTTCCAGGAGTACCAGGAACTGAACCAAGGACCTTCCATGTGGTAGGCAGGAGCTCAATGACTTGAACCACATCTGCTTCCCACCTTAGTGCTTTTTATCTGATTTTTAATTCTATGGAGACAGAGGGACTGTTGGTGAATGAGGTCACAGTAGGTAAGGAGAGGAAAGAGATAGTTGTGTTATTCAATATTGCTTTGACAAGTTGATGAGAACTGCTAATATAACTCTCAGAAACCTACAAATTTGAGAAAAGCTATTCATTGGTATGCCATCCTTCTTCAAATCCTGTAGGAACATAGGGATTGAACTAATTCCACAGCATTCAGCAAAGTTTGTTACAATTTCATTCTTATTAAGACTTCAGGAAGCAAGCCTTGCTACTGCTGAGTTCTATGTACTACTACCACTCCTGGTATTTTCAGGGTAGGAAATGGACTAAAATGAGAAGTTTTCCATGCTCTCCCACTCCTCCATCTTACCAAAATTATTTTAAGAAGGTGAAATTAGCCAACAATGAATCTCAGAAAACAGTTTAAAAGAGAAAACATAATCCACATGCTCACAACATAGAATAAATAATGATTAAAGAAAGAAAACCTGTCTTGGTGAGGATTATCTGTCAGTTGAAAGCCTAAATACGCATATAAAAGCCTCACATCTTTTTTTAGCACATGTTTGACATATTTCACAGTCACTTCCATTTTTTCAGGAATATCCAGCCACAGTAAAGTCTCTTGCAGGACAAAAATCTGGTATATATTGGTCATTTAACCATAGCATATATTGTAGATTAATTTTATCCTTAATGCAACATGTTTTGATTTCATAAATATCCAAAGCAATTTTACTGTGGGATAGGTCAAATATAGCAAACACCTGAAAAACTACAAGAAGGACTTGATAAATGAATTATGGTTCTTCTGAGGAATTAAAGTTTTAATATATTATATTGGGGAAAAATATCTTGAGGAAGCAATCCAAAACTAATTGCCTTGTTGTAAGCAAAAATTGGGCCTCAGGTTTTTAACAGGAAAGATAGCTGACTCACAAATATTGCAAACATATACATGTTAAATCATTTTTTTTGAATCCCAGGGAAATTGCATTTGTTTTCTATTGTATTACACATGATAATCACTTTAAATCCCTATGCTCCGCCCATGTTTTAATTTTTTTAGAAAGAAAAATACTAAACTGATTGCTTTCTTATTTTAACTGTTTGATGAAAATATAACAGTAGTTATTTATATGTGGATCAATAATAAAACAATGACAATATTGATGAATTTATTAATATGGAATTTAATAGTGAAATCAATTTGGACACCTAACCTATAATATAATTAATAATGCTCCAATTCAGCATGAGATATTAAGGTTGATGGAGGCTTAGAATTCAACTATGGCAACAATCATCCATAGCTGAGAGCTATGGGCTACCAAGCATCACAATATGTGAGTTAGTTATCTATTAGCCACTCACTAGATACGTGATATCCTAAGCAAATGACTTAACTACTTAACTCTAGAGTCCTCATTTAAAAAAAGAAGAAGAAGAAAAGCAACACTTTCTAGCATTGTTTGACACTGGCATAACATCACATAAAGGTAAAGATGTATCACTAATATCATTGAATCTTATAAACAGTTCCAGCGACAACCATCTTACAAGATAATGCACTCCCTCATGCCTGAATATCTCCATTTAATGGAAAATGTGCATGTACCTTTGCATGTAAAACCCAAATTTAAAATTTTCTGTAGATTTCTCTTATAGCTTGTTGTCTGAGAATCAGTTAGATAAGTCATCAAAATGCTTTTAATAAGATCTTTCCTAAGATAAGCCATTTCTCTAATTTGACGTGGATTCTAAACTGCTAGTATCCTAAATGACTTTCATTTTCAGTGTTATATTTTTCCAATTTCAAAATAAAACATGATGTCCTGAATTTAAAAGCTCATGTCCTTCATATTCTGATAATTATTCTTTTATTAATGCAGGCCAAATGACTTTAGATTTCTTTTTGGCACTCATATCATGCTGTTGGCTCACACTTACATTGCAGTAATCATAGCCCAATACTTGTAATCCATTTTCACAAAAAAATGTTGTTAAACTAATCCTTCCCATGTCCATAATTGTCAAGTTGGTCTTTATGAAATTTAATATGGGATATTCTATTTTTTCCTTTGAAATGTATGCCTTATATTATGCATATTATTCAAATCTAGAGGGATTTTTTTTTATTGTAGGTAAAAATCAAATGTTTCACAATACATACCAATATTTGTAAAATGATATATAAATATATATGCATATATGTGCATTTGTTTACATAAATGTTATTTTACATATATATATATATATATTTTAAAGGTGCTTAGATTACCTAAATATTACATAGAAATTACAGGGATTCCCATGTTCCCCACCTCCCACACCTCCCACAACATCCCACACCAACATCCTTCATTAGTGTGGCACATCACTCACAATGGATATATACATCCTGGGGCCTTGCCACCAAGCATAGACCACAGTTCACATCGTAGACCACACTCTCTCCCACACAGTTCTGCATGGTATATGCTGATGTAAAATGGCCTACATCCGTTGCCACAACGCCACTCAGGACATTTTATGAGTCAAAATTTTGAAATATAAGCATCCTAACCAAATTTTTGTCAGCCACAGTTTCCTTAAATTGCAACATTGTCTTCACATAAGTTGCTAATGCAAATGTTAAATTATTATTTAACATTAATAAATACAAGATGATATATAATTCACTTAGGTCATTGTCCGCCATTTCATTAATTAGTTCTATTTGTGTATACTTGTTCAACCAATTAAAATAACTTAATTTTATTATAATAAGTACACATTTCTCTATTTTGCCTAGGATATTAAAAAAAAAACTTGTCAAAGTTTTACTGAATTCAAGACACATTACATATAACTATAGCAATTTCAAGTTTGTCTAATTTACTAATAATATCAAAATGAAGATGGAACTAGTTTGTCAAGATGTTTTTCTGAAACTAAGATTGGCTTTGGTGATTACTGCATTGTGTCCTAAGTCCTTATACATTCTTAGTGAAAATATATACTTATATATATATGCCTTCAGAAATTTGCCTTTGATTAGCATCAAGCTTAACTGTTTTTAGTTCACAGAATCAACTTTATTCCCACTTTTGAAAAGGGTATCATTTTTACCTTTAAAATTCCTTACAAAATTTCTTAAAGAATCCCTAAAATTACATCCCTAAATTCTCCCTAAACAATCCTCAATTCTTCTTCAATAATTGGTTCATATTGGTCAAAATCAAAAGCAAACAGTTCTTTCATTAATCCCACATATAAGAGAAAGCACCACCTAGTGACTGTTAAAATATTATAGAACAAATATTTTGCACATAAAAATATGTGAATGTGCTCCCCATGTAATAGATTATAAGTTTCAGTAATAAAGAATAATACTTCAAAATTTTTTGACATTATCTTGTACAAGAAATTTCAATCTGAGAATTGTTGCATCATATGAAATTTGGACATGAAACATGGTACTCACTGCAGGGTCCTTGACATTGCTTCATAGTTGAAAGTTGTTCAGAGGTTCCTTGCCCACTATGAGAACTTTTTAAAGGGATCTATTCATGTATAGTAAAACCTGCTGGAAAGGGTCAGTAAAAAAGTCAACACCCTTGAAGTTGGGGAGTTTTATATCTTAATGATTCTTTGAAATGTTACTCACTACCAAGAGTGGAGTGTGTAAACTTCAGAGCACCTACAGGTACCTGGGAAGGAACCAGAAAAAAAAAGAAAAAATAGAAAGAAAGGATTTGAGGTGAGGAAGCATTGAGTTTGAGTTTGCAATCTACATTTACTAGTGATCTGACTTTGAGTAATATAGACAAGTAGTTTCAGGTTGAATTTCCTCATTTATAATGTGAGCTTAATATTTAACTTGGATGCATGTCCAAAGGATAAAAGAGATTGAATCTGTAAAAGCCATGTAGTACCATATAAATATTGCTGTTATTGGTCATTTACACCCCACAAATTATTTGAGATACCCAATTGTGCATATTATTAATTGCAGAAAGGTTGTATTACCATTGTTATTATTATTACAATCAGTATTAGTTGTAGTATCAGCAATTGTACTCTTAGTAAAATTATTACTATTCCTGTTATTAGCACTATTTGCTATTTGCCAGTATCAATAAGAGCTACAGTTGAAATGGATTCAGATTTAGGCTACCCTATTGAGTTCCACTCATTTACAGGACACTTTCCTGAGAAGATAGATTATGGACTTGGCCCAAAAGACTTTTTGACTCTTCTTTAGGATGCTCCACCTTCCAACACCCAGAACAAAAGCTCATACCTGGAGACCCTCTCCTGGAAGAGGCAAAATCTGAATGCTGTTACCACTGAGAAAGCCATTTGTGCAATGGGTTCAGTCTGGCACCGAGATGACAGGAAGCAGAAACTGCCCCAGCTCTGACACAGAAAGGATCTGGACCATCTCTCCTGGCTGTCCCTTGCTCAGACTCTTGACTTTTTCCTGTGTTACCTCTTAGGATGTCTGTTAAGCCTGAGAGCTCTGCAGCAGGAGGAATGGAGTGGTGGTCCCTGCTCTGAACCCTTCCTAATGATACAGAGATTATTTGCCAATTTCCTAAACTCATGTATTATAAATTTCATTTGTTTCTGGTCTTGGAAAGTTGTTTTGTCTAGTGAACCAAAGTAGTGCAACACTGATTTTAAGGTTTTTATTTATTTGCTTATTTTTTCATGAATTTCCACTTAAAATTTAAAGCTTCAAAAAAGGAATATTCTTCAGAGAACTATTGAGTATGCCAGTAGACTAAAAAACCACGTGATTTTCTTATATGTACATATTATCATAAAGAGACAGCATTTTACACTTGAAAAAGCAAGGCTGTTTGAATCAAAAGTCTTGGTTTGCAAATCATTACTCTGGGATTTGCTAGCTCTGTCCTTTAAATGCTGAGTTTCATTTTTCTTCACTGTAAACTGATACTAATGGTATCAACACAGCAGCAAACTATATGGATCAAATTAATTCATTCATTAAACCAGTATAGATAGGATGCCCTCTATGACAGGTAAAATTAAAACAGAATACAGCAGTAATCAGACTGGGACATTATATTCTAGTATTGGCAATATAGGAAGTATAACTGGCACAGAGCCTGGCACACATCAGTCATTCAGTAAATGCCAATTACCCTCCTCTAGACTGAATCACTTTATAGACTTATAGACTTTATAGACTTATTTCCAATTTCAATGGTTGGTACTCTCTTATGTATGATATAAAATACTTTATATCTAACATTCTATCAGTCTGAAATTATGTCTTTTTCTCTATTGATATATGTTTTATCCACATTTCAAATCCTTTTTAAAGGGTTTAGTCCTTTGGTTTCAAATGTTTAAATTATATTTTAAACAGCAGGTGTGAAACAACACAATTTTTATCCCCCTATTTCCCAATTCAATATGACATCCATGTGATTTCTTAGCCTGACATTCATGGTCTTTCCCAACAACCTCTTTATCCAACTCTCATTTTCTTCTATTGCACCAAGCAAATTTAATTTTTTGCTCTTCCCCGGATATGACCTCTGGTTTCTAAACTTTTGCATTTTCATTTTCATTTCACTGTTTCAGAAACCCTGTCTTACTATAGACCTTGTCTAGCCAATCTTTTAAGAATATGTAAAAAGGTGCTCATTAAAAATTAACTAAATGAACAAAGACATGAATGTGTACAAAGTTCTAGACTTCCTAAGAGCAAAGGCTCTTTTCTTTTAATTAGCAAGCACATACATTTACATATTGTAAGTTCTCAATTACTTTTGTTGAAATTCATTGTATGACTTATTTATGTTAAATCGCTGAAATTCATAATTTCAGCAATGTGTTAAAATACAAGGAAAATAGTAAACATTCCCATAATTCTAGATATTTGATTCTCTAGGATTTTGATTTTTCTATTTCACAAATTACATGTAATTAGAGTTGTCATCATAAAATACTTAAATTTACAAATCAATGAACACATGATTTCTGATAAATACTATTTGTAATATTGTAGAAGTTAAAATAGGTTTAAAAGAAGTATGACCATATCGTGGCTTTGCATGTAATGACAAATCCAATATTATTAAATTGTATGTCAGACTGAACCGCAGTCAGAATGAAATTATGAAATGTGCTAGGAAGTAAATCTCGGAGTAGAAGAAGATACTGAAGGAAAGCATAGAGAGGTTACTTTTTCTTTTTCTTTTTAATTTGGATAAGATACTCACCAGTTCATTTTTATTCGATATCCAAGTATCATTAGAAATATAGTTCATTGTATAATTGCAAGTTATATAATGTGGACTGATTTACTTTGAAAAGTTAGATAAGAATTGCATTTTTTTTTATCTTCAAAATATGACTTTGTAAGTATCATCCCACATATGTGGATACCATTATTGACAATTATTCAGAGTCATAATTACCTGAAATTCAAAATGCAGATAGATAAGGCACTTGGCAAGGCATGCCACAAAGGCACTTGGTCAAAATAATGTGGATTATGTTAGATCTAATTTATTTATTTTTTAAATAAATTTTTTCAATGTGTTGCTTTATGTTTTATATCTCTAGGTAGATGGTGAGGTTTTTCCAGAGTGGAGTAGTACATTCTCAAAGCTAATAGTAGAGGTTTAACAGAAGCTTTGGCTATGTTTCATGTTAAATATATATAGCTCAACATAATTGGATTTAGGTAAAGAGTCAGACTTTATGGAGTAATTCATTTAGCTTTAATTGTCTTGCTAACACAATGGTTTAATATGTCCAAATAGCTATAAAAACTCAGTTTCATTAAAACTGCACAGAAATATCATTGAATGTCCTATAATATGAGACACTTTCAAAATCATATTGAGATTGAATCAAATAATAAAAAACACAAGGCAATAACAACATAAACAAGTAAAGATGCGTCTTTAGGGAGAATAGATTGATGGACTATTGAAGCAAAGAGATAAGACCTAAGAGTGGTTAGCTGAAGACGTGTTCAAGTGAAGCAAAGATGATGGCCCTGTCCAGCCAGGGAGTTTAACCAGATTAACTGGACATCATAAGTTTCCTCAAACGACAAACTGGCTTAGAAAAAATAAAAATAAAATGGATGCTGTATTACATTCATCCAATCTATTGATTCACATTTGGTGATAATGGCAGTTGAGTCAAAAGCAATAGTGGTTCAAAATGGTATATTATTTACCATTTTGAAATTAATTCAGTTAATAATTTTAAAACGTATTGCCATTCTTTCCAAAATTCAACACTCAAAGCTGCATATCTATGTCTTAGCAATTTATACACCTTGCCAAAATTATAGTTGCAGCATAAATTATGCAAATTTGAATTTAGTAAGGGCTTTTTAATATACTAATATTAGACATTATTTTTAAATATTTCTCCAAAGGAATTAAGTTCCTTCAGTGACATTTACCCCACGAGGCAAGGATCTTTGCTTTGTCCAATTACTTAATGTGTATGAATTATTTTGAAGAATAATTTTTCTTCATAAACATATGAATGAAAAATTCTAGCCTTTTTTGACAAATAACATCTTTCCTTAGTGTGAGCTTCAATCCTCTATGTATGACTAATTGGTGAAAAAATAACATGGGAGGTATTATTACCCTCAGCAAACATTACACTTCAGAAACCAAGGCAGTGGGAGATCCTTTTCTACTTTTGAATGGAAAGCTGCCTGATTCATGAATAGCACAATAAAGCTGTGAGATTCTAAATTGCATAAACAGTTTTTCTTTTATCAGTTTTTGTGTCAAGGACGGGATCCAAAGGCAACTACTAAAGGCTGTGGAGACAATGAGAAAGACAGAGGAAGACGCCATTAAAACTTTTGAGTTATCTGTCCTCCTTTCAGCTTCCAAGAGTCATGGATGAATGCCTCTTGGATTATTTCCACTCTCTTTCTGTTGGAGCTTTCCAATCTCACTACCTTTTAGTCCAAAGGTTAGCAGGTCAATCTTACTGACAAGAATGCTGAAAGTTTCAGTCTGAGTCCCTAGCTTTTTGGTGTAGTCCAGAGTTTCATTTTTGCTACTACTGGTTTCTTTGTCCTTTGCACAAGGTAAAAAGGGAAATGATATAGGTGGGATCCTCAAACTCTAAAAAATTTAATGCTCCACTCAAAAATCATGAGGCCAGAAGCTGTACATAAGTTGTGGCTATCTAACCAAATAGCAAAATCTCACCAAAGACAGCCTGGAGTTGCAATGACCATTTTTCCAATTAGACAAATTTGCTCATTTCAGAGGTACACTCAAGAAAAAGGTCTCCCGAATTAAAACAGTCTAAAGGGATGTCTATTTTAATTGATACACAGATTCTACTAAAAAATTGAAAGACTCTGGAAATAGCTTATGTAATTTAGTGAGTTTTGTATTTCTATGTTTTCTGTGTAGTCTGTACTTTTAGATCTGACTTACAGCCAAGTTTTTAAAAATTGAAGCTATATGCTCTCTTGTGTCTTTCTATGTATTTGATGTATAATATTTTCCAGCCTCCACGTGGTATTACCAAATTAACTTGTAAAATTCCTTAAAAGATCTCTACTCAAATTGGCTTAGAGATAAATAATCACTTACATATATGTTACTACTCTGAAAGTCCCAGAAAATAAAGAAATCAAACTTTTAATATTTACAAATAAAAAAAAAAAATCATAGGATTAAAACCAAACATTTAAAAAATATTCAGGTTCACATAATTCAGATAAAACTTTGACAAACAGGACAAGTTGAATATTGTTAAATAAACACAACTATGCATTCTGAGTTATCAATGTTAAGTACAGTATAAACATATGATTTTATTTTACCTGGGTATGTTCTTCCAAATTTATATAGGTCTACTGATGAAATAAGCTAGCCTTTTAGCTCCTAGATCTTTATGAGGATGAAAAATGTAAATTGGTTTTTAACCCAATAAGTTATTATTTTTACAAACTTTTTTTCTAAGAATAGTTGTGCTTGTGTTTTGAAAGATGCTGGTTGGAAAACAGTTTTAAAAATCTTTTTTCTAAATGCCAATCAGAAAGCTAACTCAGTATCTTTTGGATATGGTTCTCAAACTGACAAAAGAGGGATAATGGTCCCAATCTTTGGCAAACCATGATACAGGGTTCCCCTTTTGCATGCTCACCAAAATACCTTCCCTAGAACATATGACCTGGAGTAAGCTGTTTTAAATATATATATAAGGTTATGAAACAAAGATTTAGTAACAGCCTAAATGCACTACAGGCCCCTCAGGCTGAAACTGGCAGTTTAGCATTAGTCTTCTTCCAAAACAAACAGGCTCTAGATACTCTGTGATTCATGATATCAGTTAGGCTCAAACTTTCTAATGGACAGATGTATTTCCTGACCTATGTTCTTCTTTCAATGGAATATGGGGATAAACTAGTATACTTTACATTTATGCCTTTAATTGTAGTTATCTGTCTATAGGGCTTATTTCTTATTGTACAATCTATGTTTTATGATTCTGTTCAAATTCCTTCTCACTCTCAAGACAGATGGTTGCTCTTAAGACAGCTAATGAAAGGGAAAATAAGATAGAAATGGAACTGTCTCTAGTGGACAGAGACTAAAAATAAAAAATATATTAAAAAAAATAAATACACTGACTCAGAGAGAGGGCTACAACCCGTAATCCACTCAGCTGAGGAAATGACCTCACTACAAGGGTCTTAAATATAATTGAACAGCCAACCAAGGAACTTCACTGCAATCAAGAAAGGAAACAAACTCAAAAAAGCAAAGGAGAAATGGAATGACAAGATTGACTGAGCATACTCAACTGACTGACAGGAAAAGAAATGGTGGTGACCAGCATGTTTTGGTCAAGTTTACAATGAGATCATTGAAAAAATGACCATAAGGAGGCACATTGTCGAGAAAAATAAAACGGCTGCCTGCATCGAGCATTGCTTTTTCAGAGGGCAAAAATAATTGACCTGCACGGATCTTCTGAGAAAATGAAGCACACTTTAAAGTATTGCTGATAAGCAACACCTGGTAATAAAACTAGTTTTGTTTCAGTAGAGACAGCTTATCAGTAAGAACAAATACACCATATTTATCAATCAATACCTGCTCCCCACTTTTTAAGACCCTCTATGTAAACTGGAAACTTAATGTTGGACAATCAGAACATTTCCTCAGTGGAGCTCCCTTCTACTTTCTGAATGTGATGTTGCCCAATTCATGAATCGCTAAATAAAGCTGTAGGATCCTAAAAATAAAAAAATAAAAAACACACACACAAAAAAACAAAATTAAGGCAGTTAATTTTCTCAAGAATGTAGCTTTTTTCATTTCACCACTGTTGTCAAAATTGTACATTGATTTTTGATGTCACTGTTTACTTTGGAACTTATCAATACATATCATATTTTTAAGAATCCAATTCATTAAAATAGTTGCTGATGAAAGCCCTGTTAAATGTGTGAGCTTTTATTTTTAATCACATTTTTTCACTAGGGAATCCAGAATATTTTTTCCCCTCAATTTAATGCTCCCTTTCTAAATTTCAGAATGCTGAGGCATTATTTTATTCTTAGTGCCTGCTGGAAATGAAATTAAATCCATTCTTGTCTACTAGTCTTTTGTTGCTCAGTAGTTTGTGTTAGCAGTTGCTTATACACTTTCCCTTTTTCATTCCTGACCATTTTTTTCTTCTTATATGTTGCCTAGGTTGGGAGACATAGTGATGAATGCAAGATTATGATGAGAATTGTAACCAAAAAATAAAAGGGATATAAACTACAATATAGAGTTTCACTTTCTGGCAACAAAAGAATTACAGAGAAAAGAAAAAGTTGAAACCTGACAGGATTAGCCTGCTGACTTGTTCAGTTTGTGAGCTCTGTAAAGAATACCAATGAAAGGAAAAGTAGAATATAGAAGACAATGTTATAAATCTTACCTGCAGACTTCCTCAACAAGAGTTGGGAAATAAAATCAAGTTCTGGATTCCATTAATGGTTAGTATGTCACAAAGGAGAGCCAGTTTGCCATCTACTTTCTGTTCAAGATTAATAGAAACACAGGAGGTGGAGCTCTCTGTGAAACAGTATGTGATCTGGAGCAGAATAATTTGAACCTTTTCTCCCCTCTGACATCTGGCTATTATGCAAAAAGAAACTGGAACTAGCACAGATATACATATGAAAACTGTGGCATGAATCTATCTAGTATGAGAAATTGTAATACAATGTACTAAGGATCAAAATTAAAAGAAAAACAAGGGACCTGCATACAGGACCCCCCACATACACACACAAGCAGTGATGGATTAGAGTTGTATGTACCCCAGAAAACATGTTCTAACTATTAATCCATTCCTGTCTGTGTGAAGCCATTATAAATAGGAACTTTTCATGAGATTACATCAGTTAAGGTGGGGAACACTTCAATCAGGATGGGTTACTGGGGTCCTTTATAAGCAGAAGGAAACTGAGACAGATAGGAAGTCACACAGGGAGCAGACAAAAGCTGAAAATCAGTGGAATCTGGAAGAGAAGGGAGAGACTAGGAGACACAGCCACGTGCCTCGACATGTGACAAGCTTAGAACCAAAGATCAACAGCATACAGCCTTAGAATGCCTGTCTTCAGGGAGAAAGAGTCACCTTGATGATGCCTTGATTTAAAATTTTTACCAGCCTCAAAACCCTGAGTTAATAAATCCCCTTTCTTTATGCCACTCTGTAGCAGTTTGGCAGTTTGATAGTTATGAATTCCAAAAATAGATATTGTATTAGCTTGTAAACTTGTCTGTTCACCTGGGCATGATTAAGTTATGAATAGGGTGTTGATTGGGCCACATCAGTAGGGCATTGAGCCCCACCCCTTGGTGGGTGGGGTCTCAAAGATGAAAGACATGGCAAAGGACAGAGTTGGAGTTTTTGAGTCGGAGTTCTGATGTTGGAGTATTGGGCTGGTGCCCTGGGAAGTAAGCATATAGAGAAGCTTGGTCATGAGGAAGGAAAGAAGTCCCCTGGAAAAGAGACAAGCGGTTTGTCTGATAGTCTACAGCTGGCCTTGTGGAAAGAACAAGCAGCTGAACCTAGAGAGACTCAAGCCCCGGGAAGAGGGGAACCCAGGAAGCTGGACCCCTCACAGAGTTGGTTGAGGGAAGTAACTTTTGCTTTATGGCCTGGTAATTGTGAGCTTCTACCCCAAATAAATACCCTTTATAAAAACCAACCGATTTCTGGTATTGTGAATCAGCACCCCTTTGGCAGACTAATACACACTCAATACATGATATTTGCTTGGGCAGCCAAGGAAACTAAAACAAGTTTTGGTACTGGGAGAGTGGTCTGCTGCTATTGCAAATATCAAAAATGTAGAAACAGCTTTAGAATTGGGTAATGGATATAAGTTGAAAGAATTTTGAGGTGCTTGATAGAAAAGGCTAAGATTGCTTTGAAAGGACTGTTGGAAGAAATATGGATGTTAAAGGTAGTCTCAGAAATGTCTTAGAAGAAAATGATAAATGTATTACTGGAAACTAAAGGAATGGTGGTCCTTGTTTTAATGTGGCAAAATTTGAGTTCTGATTTCAGATGGAGGACAGAAATTGAAAGCAATAAACTTGGATATTGAGCTGAGGAGATTTCCAGCTAAGTGTGGGAAGTGCAGCCTGGTTTCTCCTTGCAGCTTATAGTGTAATGAGAAAAGAAAAGGATAAGTTGGGAACTGAAGTCCTGGGCACAACAAAATCAGAAATCAATGGTTTGGAAAATTCTGAGCCTATCCAGATAGTATGTTCTGAGATTAAGGAAAGAAGCAGCTCTATCAAGGACCTCACTTAGGTTTCAGAAAGTGAGTGCCTGGAGAATAGTGCTACATGTGAGGGCTTAACAAAACATGGAACCTGTCAGCCATTTCAATGTAAATCAGGATTGGAATTGAAGTTACCCTGGAAGAATCTGTGAAAACTCCTTTTTACTGATGGTTTGGACCCATGTGAACTATATGAAAGCCAACAAGTTGTTGTGTGTGTGTGTGTTTGTGTGTGTGTGTGTGTGTGTGTGAGAGAGAGAGAGAGAGAGAGAGAGAGAGAGAGAGAGAGAGAAAAATTGATTTATATGAGTAGAACCACTGCCAGCCTTGACTGAGAGGGACAGAGGAGGGACAAATTGAAAAATAATTTTCTCAAACGCAAAACCATGGAAGCTGAGGACTGGACTGAAGATATCTCCTCAGACCAAGAGAGTGAGCCCACACATGTGTGTGGAAAAGGTGGTTCTAGACCTGCACTTGAAGGAGCAGGTCTTCCACCCCATTGTTCAGAAAGAGTGCTGCAGCCCAGTGCTTACAGATGCCCCAGGGTTTGTGGATAGTCTGGCTGCCATGCCAATGCTTGGAAAGGGTGGAGCCTTCATCCCAGTGTTTGGTGAGAGCATGGCCACTGTGCAAGCACTTGGAATCCATATGTCACTCACACAACTTGGAATCTAATGGAGTTTGTACTGCTGGATTTCAGATTTGTTTGGGACCTGTGATCCCAGTTTCCTTCCATTTCTTTCTATTGGAATAAGAATGCCCATTCTATGTCTGACCCTCTATTGTATATTGGAAGCAGATAACTTTTATTTCTCCGTTTCATAGATTCACAGAGAGGGGTATTATTGCTCAGGATAGGCCACACCCATAGCTTATTTTGATGAGACTTAGTCCTCAGCATTTTTACTGAAATGACTTAAGGCATTTAGCATATTATGATAGAATGAAAGCATTTTGCATGTAGAAAGAACATGTCTTTGGGGAATCCAGAATGTAGAGTATGATGGTTTGAAGCTGTATGTACTCCAGAAAAACATGTTCTTATGCTTAAGCCATTTTTGTAGGTGTGAATCCATGCTCAGTAGGACCTTTTGACAAGGTTACTTAGTGAAGGTGTGTTCCACCTCCAACAAGATGGGTCTTAATCCTATTACTGTAGTCCTTTATATGCAAAATGAAATACAGACAGAAAGAGAAAAAGCCAGAGGAAGCAAGAAACTGAATTTCAATGGAACCTGGAAGAGAATAGGTCTCAATATGCATGCATTAGCATGTGATAGAGGAGGGAAAGACCAAGGATTGCTGTTACCAGCGAAGATCTAGTCTTTGGGAAGAAAGCATCACCTTCATGACATCTTAATTTGTACTTTCTTTTAAGCCTCAAAACCATGAGCTAATAAATTCCTCTTCTTTAACCCAACCCATTTCATACTTGAGCAGGCAAGGAAACTAACACACACACATATATAAATATATGAATATATATACACATATAAACATATATGCAATTAAATTTAAGTGGTTTTCTTATTGTCAGTATGTCTTTTTCCTTTTCTTTTTTTAAAAAAGGATACATATACATATACAAAATGAAAAATAATTTATTATTCATCTAATCAATATGTAATAGAATATATATTTTCATATTGATTTTTTAGCTTCTACATTTGTTGTAAATTAAACCTGAGATTTTTTGTTTTGGTTGTCGTGGTGGTTAAAAATAAAAATGGAAAATAAGTTCTCTTAACACTCATGTTATTGGTATAATAATTTACCAAACTAAAAATTTAGTACAAATCTGAGATATGGATTAATTTTTAATTGATAAAGTTAGGACTGAAGGAAACAGTAATAATATCTAAATATTATAACAGATTTTGCAAAAGGAAATCAGAGAATGAGTTAGAATGCCATCCTGCTGCTTCTTAAAGGATATGTGTTAACTTCATTTTGTCTCCCTTTTTTTCCTCTTGATCAGATAATGGTAAAGGTGATTCTAAATGTCAGTGTCAATCATGACAAAATGTGGATCATCAGTCTAATTGTAATAGGATGAAATTGTTAGAGGAAAACCATGGATAAGTGAAGAAGAACTCTTGAAACCCTATCAAATTTTGCAAAGTCAAGCACTATATAAACTTTTGCTCTGTAAGCATAGATTTTCTACTCCTAGAGCACATTTTATTGGAATTCCTTTCAAGATCTAAATACAGGAGTTCATTTGGTTAAAATAATATTTGCAGGTTAGAAGCAAAGACTAAATTTAAGAAAATTGAAGGTCAATACTAGTTGACTATAAATGGAAATCAGAAGTGAACTGTGATAATGACATCAATGATGATGACAAGATGACAACCACAATGACAATGATAAGGAAGGATATTATAAAAATCACATCAATACGTGTTGAGTACATAACCTATATAAGGCAGTGTGCTAAGAACTTTAAGTCTCCCTACAATATGCTGTATTCAATATTATGACCTAAAGCACACAAAGTTTATGTAACACACCATGATAAACACTGGTAGAAATGGCATAGATGCAATAGAACATAGGTTTGTCTGTTTCCAAAATGCTGAAGTATTAAAAGGCTCTACTCAT
>JAQZBX010010242.1:0-44630 GCA_029593785.1 Cabassous unicinctus | reverse complement strand
GGCTCGGATAGCTAGCCCAGGTGGAGGTGCGGAGAGGCTCGGATAGCTAGCCCAGGTGGAGGTGCGGAGGGGCTCGGATAGCTAGCCCAGGTGAAAAGAGGGTGTCTTGGCGCGCTGCCTGAGATCCCAGACCCACCGCAGGAACGCATGGTTCTCAGCAAGGGGAACTGTGAGGCCTGCCCCCCTGGCCAGCTTTCTGCTGGCAGGCAGTCCGCGGACGCCGTAGCTTTCCTGCGCATGGCGCTGTTCTCCCATTCTCTTCTGATCCCACTAACTCCCAGCTGCTGCTTCTCCCATGGCTCTCGCTATGCCTGGATCTCTCCTGCTGAAGCAGGACTCCAGGAATCCGGAGGAAGGTGTGCCCAGGTTCATCTGGCCACAGCGCAGCTAAATAACACCCAGCAAGTCCTGTCTGCAATGCGGACCAAGAGCAAGAGCACGTGCTCGTCGGGGCCCTTAATTCAACCTGCCTCAGTGGGGTAGAGTGAAGATGGTAATTTGGCAGTTTAGGTCCTGAGATGGATGAGATCGCCAAGAAAAAGGAAGGAAAAAGAGCTCTGAACCCTGGACAGTCTAAAAGAGAGAGGTCTGGGGGGTGAAGAAAACCAGCAAAGCAAACTGAGAAGGCGTGCCTGGTGACAGGTAAGAAAAATCAAGGAAGTGTGCATTCTCAAGGTCAAATAACAAAAAAGACATGGAACTGCTGAAACGAAAGATGTGAAAGCAGTCAGAGTGAGGAGAAAGACTCTTCATAAAGTGTTGAATTCCAAAGGCAGTGGAATGAATGAAATGATTGAATGAGTGAAGGATGAATGAAAACGCCTGCTACTTGGGATTTTACACACAGCGAGCATGTATCAAAAGTTAAGGCACGATGAAGGACCAGTCCTGTCCCCAAACAAGGAATATCTTCACCTGCAAGTCAGTCAGCTCCCTTCCTCTGCCCCGTAAGAGCCACGTCCCTTCTCAGCCTGAAGCAATCAGCGTGGATGTGGTCCCAAATCCCTCAAGACTCAGGAATGAACAAAAAATAAGGGGGAGTGTAACCACGGCCAAAGCAGATTTACTGTTAGGGCAGCTACTGCCTCGTGTTAATGGAGTAACTTGTAACAGTCTATAAAAAATTAAAAAGCAAAATTAAAAATAATTAAGGCATGATAATGTTTTCAGACAAACAGAAACAGAGTGTTTATCACCATCCAATCTTCACTAAAGGAAAAAACTCAATGGATTTCTTCATATAGAAGGAAAATTACCCCAGAGGGGAGCAAAATGATGCCGGAGGGAATACAAGCATCGGAAAGGATAAATATGTGGGAAAATATAAAAGGATATTGGCTATATGAAATAATAAGATAATATTTTGTGAAGTTTAACATACATGTGGGATTAAAATATGTGATAATAGCATAAAGCTAGAAGGGGTTCAACTGTTACTAAAATGTTATAAATTAATTGCTTTGCCCAGGACATTGTAAAAGTACTTTAAGATAGACTTTTTATAAGAAGGGCATATGTTGTATATCCTAGTTTAACCATTAGAACAATAATAAGAATAGTTAACTACAAACTAACAGGGGAACAAATGGAATTGTACAAAAAAATTTGTTCCAAAAGAAAGCAAGAATTGGAAAAAGAACAAAAATAAGACAAACAAAAAAGAAATGGTAAAATTTATCAGTAAAAAATCAAATAAAAATGGGCTGATAATGATTAAAGGACTAGAATCGTCAGGCCAAAAAAAAATGAAATAAAACTATGTGCTGTTTATAAGAGACAGACTTGGAAGATAAGTAGAGCGAAAGGTTGAATGGGTGTACATTGGTACAATCTCCTTGGAAAACTGGCAGTAATCACTAAAGCTAAACATGTGCACATATGACCTCGTGTGTACTCAATATATATACCTATATGTGAATCAAAAGACATGTACAAGAATGATTTATAATGGGATTATTCACAACTTAACAAAAACTGGAACAACCGGAGCATCTCACCAGCAAAATGGGTAATAAGTTCTGTTTATTCCCTCAAGTTGTGAGAAGGGAAAATGCTGTGCACAGCAGCATAGATGCATTTCACAGGTGCAACGTGCAGCTTGGAAAACCAGGAACACATGCCTGCTGTAGGACCCCACGTGCTGCTGCAATCTGGGTGGTGGTGCCCTGGACGTAGGAAGTTTGTTAATAAAATCGTGTGTTGACGTACTGCACGCCCTGCTGTATGCACGTGGCCCTTGAAAGGTTAAAAATGGATTTGATCTTGGTGTCTGTGATTCAACATTTGGTGACATAAATTTCCTTTTTACCCTTATGAATGTGTAAGTAGGTAGACAATAAACCAGGCCGGGGATCTCTTATTATAATTTAAATTAAATATGTTTTATATTGGGAATAATTCTAAATGACTGAAGATTTAAAAAAAAAAGTATTAACATTTGCAAAAACTTTCTGTAGCCATGACTGTAAGTTTCAAAAGCACCGATTTTAAGCAGGCGAGAGTAGCAAAGCCCTCGACCAAAAAGAGGTCTTCCAAGTGGGAAGGTTAGGAGAGAAAGCGAAAAGACAGCTTCGCAGGCAGCAGGTTAGTTCCATTCACCCGACAGTCCGCAGGAGCTCCGAATGTCATGCCCAGGCTAACGCGATCGCCTGCTGCTAAACACTGCGCCGTCGTCCTGAGGGGCAGCACTGCCTGCTCGGGTGTCGCCAGCTACCCTGCGAGGCGGTGCGTGCTTCCTTCTGGCAGTGCTGGCCGTCTTCGCGTCTGGTTTACTCTGACCCGGCCACATTGCGGCCAGAATGTGCAGCGCCCTATTTGGTAACAAGGAAAGCCGGGGAGATGACTGGTGGACAAAGCGAAAGGGTCTTTTCCCTTTTTCAACAAGGCCTCCAGCATCCCTCCTCCTCACTCACAAATTGCTTCAAGGCAGAGCTAAAGCTCCCACAGCTGGCAGCCCAGGCGCCCTCGGGCTTGCTCGGCCCTCCTGGCCCCACTGCCTGCGCGTTCCGTGGCTAGATGCGCTGTGCTCCAAGCAGCGCCCCCACTGCCTGGCACCCGCCTTACTCCTGCCTGCTCGGAGGGTCTGCTCTCTCCCGCTGACCTGCTGCTGCCGGGGCAGTTCCGCTTCTCTGCTTCCTGAGGGCAGAGGTTTCACGTGTATTCCTCTGTTGTCTTCGCTTTGATTAGCAAGTCAGACACAGCCAAACCCGTACTTTGGTAAAGCTGTGATGGACTGGGTAACAGACCCGGCAGAGATGAGAAAACTAAAGTCCAAAAGGTACGCTGCAAGTATTAAATACAGATCCCTGCAGACCAAGGACTTTGTTATCGGCAGCAAGTGACGCCTCCCTGCAGGTGTGGGGCTGGGTGGACCTCCGTGCCTCCCGCTAACACCCCTGTCTTTCTGGCCAGGCTGCTAGAAGGGGAGCAGCTGCGGCAGTGCTACAGGCGGTGAGTTAGGACTTGATGCCACTGCCCCGAGCCGCGCCAGGTGGTCTCAGGCAAGTCACCCAGTCACCAGGAGCCCAGTTTTCTTACCTGCCAAACGAGGGTAGTAGTAACTACCTTGCAGGATGTTGGAAAGGTTGGAAATAAGGACAGTGTGGTGTAGTGTTTGGCAATGTAGACGTGGACGCTGTGGAAAGCGTAGCTTCCTCTTCTCCCTTCCCCACCCCACAGAGTCCTCAGCATTTGTCTTTGCAGAATGCCCTGCAGCTGTAGAAAAAGAAACTTTTCTCCAAAGATGGAATTACATTGTAACTCTGTTCTGTTATGTGAAAAAATTGCTTAATTTTTTCACATAACAGTCCAGGAACTTATTTCCATGCCAGAACCTACAGATGGCTGCAATTTTCAAGCGGAGCCAAGCCTTAGGCATGCTTTTCTCTAAGGCGCACAGGCCGTGCCGGCGGCTGCGAGGAAGTGACATCTCCAAGCAGCGCGGAACCCGCGCCTTCCCAAGCGGCTCCTCTTCCCCGCACTCAGCCTGCAACTTAGGGACCTGGGACAGGAGAGGGGCCGCCGGCCCCGCCCTTGGAGTCAGGGTTAGGGCGCCTCAGCGCAGAAAGGAGAAGAGCGGCAGGCAGAACTGGGGCGCCGTTTCCCCGCGCTGTGCGCGACCCTGGTCAGGCTCAGCAGCTCGTCGTGGCTCCCTTTGGGGAGCCCTCTGTCACCCCTGTGCCCTTATCACTCGCCTCCCAGCCTCTCTCCCGCCTTGGCCTGGCTCTCCTTGGTCGGGAGGAAGTTTTGATAAATATCTGGCTCACAATCTACCTGAGCTCCGGGTGTCTGACGCAAACTGCGAACTGCGTCCCCTGAGGTTGTGTTCCAAGCCCTCTAGACGGAACAGGGGCTGCGCTGAGGGGATGACCCCGAGAACCCCCGTCCGCGCACGGTGGCGGTCGGCAGGCGGCGCACGGAAGTGCGGTGGCGGATGCCCACGGGGGGAGAGGGGGCCGGTGGCCACTCAGCGGAAGGCCACGGCCCGCAGACGGTCCTGGGGCCCCGCGCTCAGCCGCCGCGGCCCCGCCCCCGTGCCCCCGGTCCCAGGGCGGCCTGCTCATCTCCCCACCCCAAGCCTGCCCACGAATGGAACCGCTCTTTTCCTCCCAACTCCGCCCCAAGGGCCTGCCCTTGGCTCGAAACGCCCCGCGGCGCGCGGGGGCCGCTTTCCGGTCTTTCGCTTTCAGCTCGAGCCGCGCAGAGCAGCCGGGCGCCCCGCGCCGCAGCCTCCCCCGCAGCCGCGTCCCCCGCCTGGGACGTGGGCGTCCAGGCCCTGCCCGGGTCTGCCCGGCGCCGCCCGGGCCGAGGGTGTGGGCCGCGGGCCGGATCCAGGGGCGCTCACAGGCCCGCGCACGTGAACCGGCCCCTGGGGGCGGCCCGTGCCGAGAGGCCGCGCGATGGCCGGGCCCTGGCTGGCGACCGTCGGGCAGAAGCTGCTGCTGTGGGGCGCGGTGAGCGCCGTGTCCCTGGCGGGGGCCACGCTGCTGCTGACCCTGCTGCGGATGCTGGCGAGCTACGCGCGCAGGTGGCAGCAAATGAAGGACATCCCGGCGGTGGCCGCCGCCTACCCCCTGGTGGGACACTCGCTGCTGATGAAGCGGGACGGGGCAGGTGAGGCCACCACGGCGCCCCAGGCCCGGCGCGCCTACTCGTGCGCCCCGCGGGGGCTCTGCCCGGGGGGTTCTGCCTGCGGGGACAGGTTCCTGGGGCCATCCAGGGCTCCCTCTGACGCCAGCAGAACTGCCAGTGGCTCCTCTCTCATCCCATGGAGAGCTCTGTCCTTATTATAGCAGGGACTGCAGCGTCTCTGGACACGAGCCTGTCTGCCTGCCTTTTCTCTTCTCCTTTTCCCACGTCTAGCTGCTCCCTTCTCAGAAACTGCCCTGGAACTCAGCAAACTTAGTGCAGCCCTCCTCTCTCCCACTGTGGAAATGAGAGGCCAGAGGTTCACTTGGGGCTATTTTTTTTTTTTAAGCCATGACCAGTCTTGACCACTGCTTTCCTTCTTCCTGAGCCATATCGGTCCTTTTAAGTAGATTGATTAATAACAAACTGTATCAGCAGGGCCTTCTGGCAGAATTATTCAGCAAGTGCCCAGAGTCTTATTTATTAATGAGCAAGTTGCTTTTTTATTGAACAAGTGTTATTGAGTGAATTGTTATTTTTTAATCAAAGACTTTCAATGTAAAAAAAAATCATCTGAAGTTAGAAAGCTGCCAAAAGTGCCTGATATTCACAGGTCCCATCAGGGAGCCTGACTCAGATTTTAAGACTTCGTTGTCATGGATGTGTATATTGAGATACCCAGAACTGAAAAAATTTGCCCCAAATACCATATTTTACAATAGTTCCAGGGCCAGAACCCACTTTCCCCTCACTTTAATTATTAACAGTTTCAGGCCTGGCATTAAGGCTGAAACTTGAAGGATTATTTGCCACTTTTATTTCCCAAAATAAAAATAAAGTTCTATCAATTCAACTTCACAGGAATAAGATGTGGTCTTATGAGGAAGTGTTTACAAAACTATTGAAAATATTTTCCGGCAGAAGAAATCCAAGTGAACGCTTTACTAACCAAACGTTAACATAATATACAAAAATCATATTTGTAAAAATCGTCTTGGTTAATACTAAAATCAGAGCTAATCTCCTTCCGATCTTAAGACATTGTAGTTTTTAAAAATTGCTGTGTAGAAATAAGATTTACCCTTTGGGAAGCAATATGCTTAAGAAGTCTCATCCTATTCTTTGGGGGAACTTTTCCAAGAATTGAAATCTCTAGTGAATAAGACCTGTTTCAAAACAAACTGTGAGTTGGTTGGATTATCTAGAGTGACCTCTTTAGAGTTACTTTCTGAGTGAAGAGAATGACAATATACTGTTTTCTACTTTTCATGCAACAATTCCTATTGCATTTTGGCATCAGACTAACCTTTGCTCAATTTCCAACTTTGCAACCAACAAATTGTTTGACTTTCAGAAAATTGCTTAAAATTCTCTAGGGCAAAGTGTTTTTCTCCCTCCCTGCATTGTGTATAAGTGACTATATTACAGAGTTCTTTCAGGGGTTAAACTTAATGCACGCAAAATTTCTGGATCACTGTTTAGAGCTTGGTTAGGACAAATCCTTTGTCAATCATGCATTTATTGAGCTCCTGCTCTGTGCCCGGCATTGAGCTCAGGAAAATTGGGAATATCAGAATATAATAAAATATATTCCCTGTTCTCAGTAACCTTGTCTCCTACAGAAGAGACTGTGCTTTTTAGTCTGTGGGTCTGTCCAAATTCTGGCCTCAATAATCTCATGGGATATTCCAACTAGGCTCTAATCTCTTCCTTCTCCAGTGCGTGTGTCAGCACCTGCCTTCCCAGTTGCTCCCAGCTCCGGGACCTCAAACCACAGATTCAGACTTTCCCATCTATCGTTCCGTCAGACCAGACCAGGCAGCAGTACGTTAGCATGAAGCAGGGTATTCTGACACTGGCCGTTTGACCCTGCTATTTCTGCAGCAATTTTTAACAACTGTTTTAACCAGGAGTTATTTTGACACAGTGTAATATAATAATGGTTAAGATGGCAAGTTCTGGAGTCCAATTACCTATAACAAAGCCAGGCCCCCCCATTTCCTGTCTCTGTGACACTGTACAAGTTATTTAAGTTTTGGACGACAGTAATAGTACCTCTCACATGACTGTGATAAGGCCCAGGAGACCCGGCGCAGCCGAAGCCCGAAGCCCTGGGTCAGCCTGTGATGATAACCTGCCGCAGCCAGTAAGCATGGCGTGTGCAGAATAGCCGCGGCTGGGTTTTCATGAGCCACAATACCCACTTTCGAGAGCCGCTGTTGTTTATTATTAGTATTAATTATTATTATTATATTCAGCGGGTGTCCGGGAGCCTCTGTCTCTCACTGCACTCTGAGCAGCTGGGACCCAGACAGGGGCGGACCGTGTGACGGCCTGAGGAGCTGATGAGCTGCGCCGGATGAGCACGTCTCCTGTGCGCGTTTATTGACAACGAAGAGGCTGAAAGTATTAATGGTTTGTTTCTGATGCCACGTCAGTTTGCACTGGTGCCCAAATGCCCATCGAGAAGAGAAGCCTTGTCACTGCTCGAGGCCTTGGACTTAGGCTTGCCCCGCTCTGGCCAGGCTGGCACTCTCCTGCCCGGGCGCTTACCAGCTGCCTGCCCTCTGCACCTCTCCCTGCCTGGATTTTCTCAGCTGCGTTTGGAAGCTTCTGCCTCGTTCCCTGACGTGTGGCCCCTCCCCAGCCAGGCCTGAAATCCTCCCTTGGCCTCAGCTTGCGTGACCTGGGCCGACCTGCTGACCAGGGCTTTTCCCTGAGGTCTGGGCTGGCTATCCTGCCGTGCTCATCGCTGGCTACTGTCTGGTGTCTGCCCTGCAGGGGCATGGCCGCTGCCGCTGCCGCCGTCCCTGGCCAAGCTCCTTCATGGCCCGATGGCACCTGTTGCAGGCGCATGCCTGGTCGTGGCCTCGTGGGAGTCGCCACAGGAAGAGCTGACTTCTGAGCTCTTCCCTCTGCGTGGGCTGATGGCCGCCCTGACCCCACACCCAGCGCAGGGCGTCGCTGCCCCCCCGACCCGCTGCGTCGAAGCCTGGCCCGTTTCCCATCCGCAGAAGCATCCTGGAGTGGTCCCAGAGTGCTCAGTCTGTGCGCTGTCTCACACGTTGGGTTATTGTCTGAAACAGCTCCAGCCTTGAGGCTTGTCATCAGGAACGCTGCTACTCTCCAGAGCCAGCCTGTAGAGGAAGATCAACCCCCGTGGCCTCCCGTCACTGCAGCTTCATCTCCCACCATGTCACCCCGCACCTATGCCTTGGCCACGCCTTCAGGGACTTTCCAGACCTCTGTGCCTCCTCCACGCGCTCTGCCGCATGGCTTGTATTCTCTCGCCACCCCACTTCCCTCTCGCTGCCTTTCAAACCCCTCTCGTGCCTTAGTGCTCGGCGCATCTCTTCATGACCTTTCTCCAGGCTCTGCGTCAGATTCTGCAGCTCCTCTGACTCAAGTGTCTCTTTCCCCAACTAATCCCGGCGTTCCCCACGGCGCTGCTCCGGGGTGCCTTCTCATTTCGCTGTCACTTCTTCCACACCCGTGTTATGTCTCCAGGGCCCCAATCTCACCTCCTGTTCTCTAAAGCTGTGAGCTTTTCCCCTGCATTGAGGAGAAGATAACAACAAAACAATTGTTTATGTGTGTGTGTGTTCCTCTCCAACTCAGGAAAATATTTTTTTACCTTTTCCCAGCTTTCTTTCTATATTCCAGCATTAAGAAAAGCACAGCTCCCTTCTTCCGTTATAAATTTTGTTTATTTTCAAATAGTTTTTTGACTTACAGAAAAGTTGCAGAATTAGCACAGGGGTCACGTGCACCTTCCACCCAGCTTCCTCTACTGATGCTGTACACCGTGGACAATTACGGAAATTAGAAAATTAACACATGCAAAACAGCCTTAACTAAACCACAGCCCTTCCTTGAATTTCACAGCCTTTCCCACCAGTGTTCTTTTTCCGTCCTAGGACCCGTCCACGCTGCGCCTGGCTGCGTGTCCCCTCGGCCGCTGCAGCCTGTGGCGCTGCCTCGGCCTCTCTTTGCCTCTTGTGGCCTTGGCACCTGTGCTGAGTGCCGGCTGGTTATTTTGCAGAGCATCTCTCAGTTTGCATTTGTCTGATGTTTTCTTGCAATCAGGTTGAGGTTTTGCATTTTGGGCAAGAATGCCGCAGGAGTGATGTGTCCTGCTCAGTGCGGCACGTCGGGGCACACGGTGACGCCACGTGGTAGAATTGACGATGCTTTTTAACGGCCTGATCGCAATGGTGCCTGTTAGACTTTTCACGCTGAAGCTACTATTGTCCCTTTGTGACTTATCAATATCTTCAGAGATACTGTGAGGCGAGGCAAATATTCTATTCTCAAACTTTAACATCTGCTGATTTTTAGCATCCGCTGGTAGATCTTGCTGGTGGTGTCTGCCTAATGGTAATTTTGTATTTAAACCATTTCTTCTGCACTCATTATTTGGAATTCTTCTGTAAGGAATCTCGCGTGTGTGTGTGTGTGTGTACTAGTATGGTATACGAGCATATTTATTTTCTTTTATGTGCTATCATCTAGTACTACCCTTATTTATTTTGTTGTTCAGCTTGCTCCAGCTCTGGCCATTGGGAGCTTCTTCATGCTGGTTTCTCCTCCTTCCAACATGGCACCATCTTCCCTTGAGCACTGCCTGAGTGCTCTGGCACCGTTTTTGGCACTGTGAGATGTTCCACTCATCTTGTGTTTTCCCTGCCTCGGCCACAAAAGGCACCACTTTTCAAGGAGATTTGGTCCCTATTGTTGAAGAACAGTGTTTAGACGCTGAGCTCTGGCTGCCGAGTGCTTACTGCTGCTGGGCTTAGCTGGCCAGGCTCTGTCTGTGGGCAGAGCTGGGGGTGTATACATGGATGTGTTCATCTGTACTTCTGTATCTCTCTCCTCAGAGCCACAGACAAGGTAGAATATCCTCAATCGATGAAGAACTCTTAAAGACTGAGGGACAGAGGATCAAAACTTGATTTAAAAATTTTAAAAATGGACATGAACAGACATTTCACAAAATGGATATAAAAATGGTCCCTGTTCACAGGCACCCTGTGTTCACAGGAAGAAAATGTTCAGATTCACTCATAATTAGAGAAATTAAAATTAAAATGAGGTATCAGAAAGACAAACATTAACGCATGCTGTTGGAGAGTCTGTGGTGAAATAGGCGCTCTCACACTTTACGGTGGGAATGCAAATTTGACACAACCCTCTGGAGGGAATTCCACTATGCCTAGAAGACCACATACGCACCTACCTTTTGACCCAACAATCCCACCTCTAAGGATCTACTCTGCAGATGCACAAGGTTACTCACTGCAGCATTGTTTGCAATTGCAAAGTATTGGAAACCACTTAATGCCCATACATACGAGAGTGGTGGAATAAATCATGGTACATTCACACAGTGCAGTACTATTTAGCTGTAGTAAAAGCATGAGGGAGAGCTCTTTGAATGGATTTGGTGTGATTTCCAGGACCTGCTAAGTTAGAAAAGCAAAGTGCAGTACCACCTCCAGGTAAGAAAGAAGGGCATAAAGACTATTCGTCAGGGTGTCCAGAGAAACATAACTGATGGTCTAGATATAGATATAGACACTATTACAGTGATTTGTTATAGGAATTGGTTCACGTCACCATGGAGGTTGGTAAGTCTGAGTTCCACAGAGCAGGTCACAGGCTAGAAACCCTGATAAGTGTGATTCTGAAATGTGGCATGTCCAAAATCTGTAGAGCAAGTCAAAGCCTGGAAACTCTGATAAGGGTGAGTTTGAAATACGGCACTTTCGAATTCCATAAGGCAGGAAACTCCAATGAAGGTAAAGTTGAATTCTCTTGGCTGAAGTACAGGCAGAACTTCTTTCTGATTCTGAAATCCTCTGCCCTTTAAGACCTCCAGCGGGTTGGATGAGGAGAATGCTGATTGCAGGTGCAAATCCACTTAGGAAATGTCCCCACAGTAAGCGTCAGTCCAGTTCTTCCTCGACCCAACAGCTGGACACCCTAACCTCGCCACGCTGAGGCATGAGCTTAGCCATCAGGGTGGCGTACACATTTATCTGCACATTCGTGCAAGTCAGGAAGGGCACACCAGCAGAGACACTGGTTCACTCGGGTGGGGGTGGGAAGGAGGTGGGAAGAAGGGAGAACGGGGTGTTAGGGATGAGGCGGGAGGAGCCCTTTTCTGAGCACACCTTCTTGTACATCTTCGGCCATAGTGCATTTTTAAATGTCATAAACCTGCCAATTAAATAGATAATCAAAATCAACCAGGGTGTGGGGAGAGTGCAGAAAGGGGAATTAAATGAGCCAAAGTCTATTACAAATGAAAAACACAGCAACACCGAAGGGGACGGGAAAGAAGACGAAAGTACCTAACCTAAGTAGCTTTGCAAAACAGTACGTTGGATACTGTAAAACTAAGGCTAAAAACAAAATAAAAATGTGCACAGATTCCGTGGCAGCACGTCTGTTTCTCCTACGACCGTGGGAGACCAGTCCTGAAACCATTGTATGTGTATATCAGGACTGAACAAATAAGTGAGTGACGTGCGGCTGACGAGAGCCAGGCTCCTGGCTGTCAGAAACTGTGGTCACAGGTAAGGTTGGAGTCAGAGTATCGCTGTGGACCCTTCTTCTTTTCAGTAGGGGGCCTCACCCCTCTTTGGTCCACTGGTTCTCACCCCTCAGTCATTCTCTCTCGTGTGTCTTTTTCAGTTTTCCTGTCCATGCTTCCCAGCCGTCTCTGGAGCTAGGAGAAGTCTGGTGACAGACAGCCCTTTGTGAGTTTTGGCTTTGTCCTTGCTACCAGTGAGCTCGCCTGGCTCTGTAACTAGTATCCGAGCCTTGTTTTGAGGGTTCAGTGGTGGAGCGCCTGGAGAGCACCTGGTACATTGCCTGTGTGTGTAGTAAGGAGCCAATAAACGTTAGACCATGGTGATAACTCACTTTTGTATGCTTATGGCACTGATCAACTGGGCCTTTGCTATTGAAAAATTATCCTTTCATTAACACTAACAACTCCTGAGGCATATAATCCGGTTGGAAAGTTTTTAAAATGTCATTTTAAGATAAATTACCACTCTAATTCTCCACTAGCTTGTCCACTAGTTACCTGCTCTTGTGTGAGGGCCCCAAAAGAGTTGTATGCGCAGTGGGCAAAGCAAAGAAAGCCAAGGCATACCTCGGTACTGACCGCGGCTGCTGCGCTCAGTCAGTCGCCGTGGAGATGAGAGGCTGCCTCTGCCCAGGCAGGCAGGCCCGTGGCCCAGAAGCTACCGGAGTCAGCAGGCTTTCAGCAAGCCCTCCGTGTGGAAATGGTGCCGAATAGAGGTACCATGTTCTGGTGGGAAGAAAAACAGAGGAAGCGTGTTTACAAATCGATGAGTATTACAAAGGAGAAATACAGGAGGTTATGGGGGCTTATATTAGCAGGAAGCTGGCTTGGGGTGTCAGGGAAGATTTCCCTGGAGAAATCTTGAAGAGTAAGTGGAATTAGGCTAAAACCAGGAAGAATCGTTTCCCGTGAAGAGATGAGCATCTGTACTAGACAGAAGTAGGAGTTTGGGGAAGTTGAAGACTCAGGGACAGGAAAGGTGTGAGGGAAGCATGTCTAAGACTGGAGAGGTAGCAGGGGTCACGGCACAGAGGCCGCAAGACATAAGCCCCGGAAACCACAGTGTCATTACGTGTCACCGGCACCACGATGGGAAGCTGCAGGGGCTCAGTGTGGGCAGAGAAGGAGGTGGTGTCGGAGGACTTACAGGAGCTGACCAGAGCCAAGATTAGAAAATCATCCGGCGTCTGTCAAGTGAGCCGTGAGGAGCAGGTATTTCTCCCCTGCGAAGGGTAGTAAGAGGCAAGGTGCAGAGAAGCTAAGCACCTCCCGGGGTTCCTGGGAAACACACGCAGTTCAGAGACTCACGACCGTGCTGTCACCGCACCAAACGGCCTCCTTGGGCCTTTCTCAGCTGAACAGGCTGTTTCATATATGCTGTCTCACTCAGTCCCTGTAATTAAATCATTGAATCATTTGATAGCGATAGTATGGTTAACCTTTAAGAGAGGAGAGACCTGGGAGAGAGTGCACGACTTGTCCAAAGTAAGAGGACTTTATTTTTTAAAAAGGATAAAATTGCACAGTAAGGAGTTTATTAACAAATTCCTGAGTTGGTTGAATTTAAAATCAGATATTTTTTCTTCCAGAGTTTTTTCAGCAGATAATGCAGTACACTGAAGAATTCCGACACAGGCCCCTGCTGAAGCTCTGGATTGGGACAGTGCCGATGGTGGCTCTTTATCATGCAGAAAACGTGGAGGTGGGTCAGTGATCAGCATGACCAGCTCTTCATTGCGTATTTGATGCGGCGAGACCCTCATCAGAAGGAATATAATAAATGTGTCTTTTCCTTTAGCTGAGTTCAGTCCACAGAGCATTCCTTTAAATATTTTAGCTCTGTAGGTGCCACCTAACTCTCTCCAGGCACAGTCTAAATCCTGACGTGGGCAGCACCCTCCAGGCGTCTGAGCATGTTTATGACCAGGTCCAGTATAATGGTTTTCCTTTTCAGATAGTTTGCTGAAGAGTTCACTCATAGAACTGTAAATAGATTGTGCCACAAGGTGAGCACATTCATCGGCTAGGCTCTGTTTTAAGGTTCCTCATATGTAAGACTAACACGATGTGGGTGTTTTCCTTCAAGGTTCCCATGGCCTGACAGTATATCTGTCATAAACGTATTGTTTGAAGTTAATTTTGCCTAAAAGAGAATACTAATCTGATGTTGATAGGGTAGATATATTGCTAATCCATGCTTTTGAAATTACTCCTAAAAAATATTGCATATCTTACAATAAAAACATTTTAGTGTTATAGAATATAATTTTAAGATATAACTTGCATATTTTCCCAACTTTGAGAAAACCATCATTTTTTCAGGTTACAATGACTTGAAAATATTTTTAAAATATGAGTTGGAAATTAGAAAATTGAGAAAAAGAAGAAATATTTCTGTCCTCTTCATCTTCATTATAGCAGGTTTTTCCTAAGAAGAAACACTTCTTATTTGGATTATTCTGACACTAGGGAAGTTATCTTGTGGTATGATGAAAAAGCAATTTGACTCAGGGCATAAAAATGGGATAAAAAGATCTTCTTTTCATGGAACAAAATTAGAAACAGACTTTCCTAGGGAATGGTGCTGGTCATGCATTTCTTAGTTATTGGATTATTTTGCTATTCTTAGCTATTGTGTGATTGTGAAGATATTGGGGTTTCTCTTTTCTCTTGTCTCCAGAATCCTGGTTCAGAGAAGATAATGGTGGGATGAGGGATGAGATTTCAGCTCTTGCTCACGTGGTATGAGTAGGTTTGGTACCTGTGGGTAGAGATCTGTCTAGATTAGGGGACTTGCGTGAGATTTCTGGGAGCATTCCATGATCGGTCCTAGATACTCATCCCTCTTCCTACTTCACTTTGATTGAGTGATCCCAGCATACCTGCTGGGACTGAGTCATGTCCCCATGAAAGGCACGCTCAGGCCCAGCCCTGGTCCCGTGGTGCCAACCTGTTTGTAAGCGGGACCTCTGAAGAAGCTCTTCGTTAAGGCACCACACTGAGGGAGGTGGGCTGTAACCCAAGTTGGCCGAAGTCCTCGTAAGCAGAAGGAATTGGACACAGAGGAGAAGCCCCGGGAGCAGCCAGAAGCTGGAAGCTAACGGAACCCAGGAGAGACAGGAGATGCTGCCATGTGCATTGCCACGTGGTGGAAAGACCAATTAGCCCACAGATTTCTGACCAGCCAGAAGATGCTGATGTTGAGAGGAAGCCAGCCTTCCAGCCTCTGAAACCACGAGCCGATAATTCCTGTTGTTAAGCCAACCCATGGTGTGGTATTCTAGTAGCCAGGAAACAAAGAAATCACCCATGGCTTCCAATGGCATCTATATGCATGTGACATGCAAATGTGTCCAGCTCAGGCCTTTGATCTGAGCCTGAATCCTGCTTTCATGCCATATCAGCATGAATGCCTCAAAGTCAACATATCTAGTGATGAACTTGTGGTTTCCCAAGACATAGCCGTCTCCAGATTTGCTTCCATCTCCTTTCCCTTCTCCAGGCAATGCCTCTACTGGGTTCCTAGTTGATGGCAGAAACCTGGAAGTCATTTCAACATTTTTCTTTCTCTCATCTCCCTTTAGTCCCCAAGGCTGAATTACAGTTATATGTTCAAAAACTTGAATATCTTTTAAATGCAAAAATGAAAATGAATCACAGAGAAAATAAAGTCTTAAAGCTGGTTATGATAATGTGGCCTTAAAGTAGTTGTAATTTAGCCATATTCTTATAATTGAGGTTATTTTAATGTCTACATATCTCTCCATTTTTCCCGTTTCTCAGGTAATTTTAACTAGCTCAAAGCAAATCGACAAGTCCAGCATGTACCAGTTCTTAGAGCCCTGGCTTGGCCTAGGACTTCTTACAAGGTATGCCAGGGAAATTTTGTAAAGCTGTCTCTTGGAAAAGTTACTTCATTCTTCATTGTGTAACTTGTTCTTTCTGGAATTGACACGGGTAGTTTTCCTGTAGTAAGACTTTGTTATTGGGAAGTGGGAAGAGGCTGGAAGGAGAGCAGTGGCTAACAGTGGGGCTGCGACAGAATCCAGGCAGATGGTACTCTCCAGCCACGGTGTTCCATAAGGATTGCCACCAGTGTTCCTGGAAGAATTAGGAAGTCCTGATGTGTGAGTGGAGGAGAGCAAAGGAGAGTTTTCAGTGGGGAAATCTTGGAAATCCAAAGGATGTTTAATAAGCAGAGTGATCTCCAGAGACAGGGCTCTGTCTCGGAGACAGCGCCTAGCGGGAGAAAGGCCGGGCCTTGCAGGGGCTTTGAAGAGCTGACTCGGGGCGGTCAGAGTGGAGTAGCGGATCATGTGGGTGACCAGAAGACAAAGGTATCGACAGAGGGGAGAAGACATTCCTGCGTTTCGAACTCTCAGTCTTAAACTTTGGCTGTTATGAGGGCTAGTTTAGATATTTGTGATGTAGAACGTCTAAAATACCCATATTCTGTAACTCTTTATGAATAGATATGTGTTTGTCAAAGTACTTGAGAACCTGTAGATTAAGTTGTTTCTGGAGAGTTCTGTTGACATGGCTGTGCTTATGCTTTGTTTGTTTTGATGTTGGTTCTCTCTGATTTGTAACCACATACTGTATTTCTAGCACTGGAAACAAATGGCGTACCAGGAGAAAAATGTTAACACCTACCTTCCATTTTACAATTCTGGAAGATTTCTTAGAAGTCATGAATGAACAAGCAAATATATTGGTTAAAAAGCTTGAGAAACATGTTAACCAAGAAGCATTTAACTGCTTTTTTGACATTGCTCTCTGTGCCTTGGATATAATCTGTGGTGAGTCTCATTGCTTTGTGTCTAAAGTTATGGTGGAAAATGAAATGGAAGAGCACATTCCATTGGCAAGGCAAATGAGGGGAAGTGGAAGAACATGGAAATCTCCAGGGTCGCCCTGCTGCCAAAGTAGCTAACCAGGAAGCAGCACCTGCTCCTGGAGATGTGAGTGGACCCAAAATGCCAGGAAGTTCAAAGTGAAGAGGGGACAGGAAGGCGAAGCAGAAGCTATTAGGAAAGAGGAAAAAGGGGAAAGAACAATTCTAAAATGTATAAAAACAGAACAAGATTTACGTGTGTTTAAGTACCTGCCACTGGAAAATTAACACCAGGTGATAAGTGCACAAATCAAATGATTGCCTTTCATTCCTGTTTTATAGAAACCGCTATGGGAAAGAATATCAATGCTCAAAATAATGGTGATTCTGAGTACGTCCATGCAGTTTATAGGTAAATGGGGTCCTTTCAATTATTTTACAAATTGTTGTTCATTTGGGCTTTTAAAAGTTATTGCTAACAATTTTTGTGTGTATTGTAACTTTTTTATTGTTTCAAAATGAAACACTGTACTAAAATTAACCTAATCATTTAAGTATGTATTTTAACAACAGAGGAATGGTTGTATAAATTATGGCATATCCAGATTATGCAGTAATTTAAAATCATAATTTTGTAACATATTGAGAGATTACATTATCGTGTATGTTATGGTACTGAGTGATAAAAGAAAGATAAGAACAATTTGATATAGTTGCTAATCATGATGTATGAAAAGTTATTCAGAAAAAAAGACCTGAAGATACTATATGAAAATGTCAGCTTCAATTATCATTTTTGTGTCTGTGCTTCAGTTTTGTTTTTTGTTTTTATTATTCCTCATCCTACTTTTCTATATTTTCTATATTTAGTATGTTTTGTCTTTGTAATAGAAACAATCAATTCTACTTTTAAATTTGTTTGCAATTACTCAGTGATCAAGAATCAGGGCTAGGATTTGATTCCAGGTATCCTGTCTTGAAGTCCCTTTCTCATTTCACTGCATTTTAACAAATATTCATCACACATCTCCAATGTGCCATTCATTGCATTAGGTAATTACTAGTTTTGTAGTGGTCCAAAAACAGACAGAAAAAAAAACCTGACAGAATAACCTGTGAGACAGGCATTGAGCAAATAAATATAAACTTATAAATTGTGAAAATTGCCTAGAAAGAAAAGATCCTGCTGAGAATTGGCATCTCAGCTGGTCCTGAAGGAGGAGGTCTTGTAGAGTCTCTCTGCTCTGCATAGGAGGTGAGCAAGGACGCGTGTCACAGCCCCGCGATGGGTGTGTGCTCACTGCACACTTTCCGCAGAAGAGCGCAGCCAGCTGTTTCCTGTCTCTCCATCAGAGTGGCCGAAACAAGTGAGTGGACTTTAAGAGGCAAACATCACCTCAACCTGAGCAGGTCCCGGCAGCCTTGGGAGCTGGCGCCATCACTGGAGGAAGACGCGGAGACCAGATGTTTCAAAAGGAAGTCCTCATTCCTCTAAAGCTTTTTAAGCCTTTGTTGGAGAAGTCAGAGCACATGCCCGCACTGTTGACCATGAAGCACGGAGCTCTTAGCAAATCTAAGACTGTTCATCATTATTCCCTTTTATTACCTTTATCGAGGCCAGGCACCAAATAGGAAATTAGGCAATATACACTCTCCACACATCTGTGGCCAATTAGTTTTTTCTTTTTCACTGTTAAGATACGCATCTCTTAAAATTTACTACGTTAACCAATTTAAAAAGTTGTGTAACCATCATCACTATTTTCAGAAATTTTTATTATCCCAAACTGATACTCCATACCCATTAAGCAATAACTCTTCATTCCCCCACCCCCAGCCCATGGTAATCAAGTCTTTGATATTTTAAATATTTTAAAAACAGAAGTGATAGGTTTATAGAAAAATCATGAAGAAAATACAGCGTTCCCTTTTGCCTACCCCCTGTTATTACAATTTGGTACATTGGTACATTGGTTGCAATTGATGAAAGCACATTTTTATAATTGTTCTATTAGCCACACTCAGTGTTTTAACTTAAGGTCACCATTTGTGCTGTCCAGTTCCATAGATTTTTAAAAAAAATTTATACTAGTAACATATATACAACCTAAAATTCCCCCTTTTAGCCACATTCAAATATCTTATTCATGCTGTTAATTATGTACCCAATGTTGAGCTACCATCATCACCTTCAATTACCAAATCTTCCCATAGTCCCATATAGAAACTCTGTAAAATTTAAGCCTCAATTCCCTATTCCCTATCCCCAACCTTTCCCCTGGTAACTTATATTCTAGATTCTGACACTATGAGTTTGCTTCTTCTCATTATTTAATATCAATGAGATGACACAATATTTTTCCTTTTGTGTCTGGCTTATTTCACTCCACATGATGTCTGCAAGGTTTATCCATGTTGTTGCAAGCATCAGGACTTCATTCTTTTTACAGCTGAATAATATTCCATTGTGCATGTAAACCACATTTTGTTTACCCATTCATTGGTTGATGGACACTTGGGTTGCTTCCACCTTTTGGCAATTGTGAATAATGCCACTCTGAACATTAGTGTGGAAATACCTGTTTGAGTTCCTGTTTTCAGTTGTGGGTGATTTGCAGTTCTCTAATGGTTAATGATGTTGAGTATCTTTTTAAAACTAATTTAAAAGTTTTATGCATCTAAGGACATTATCAAGAATGTGAAAGACAACCAAGAGAATGGGAGAAAATATTTGGAAACCATATATCTGGTAAGGATTTATACCCAGAATATATAAAGAACTCCTACAACTTAACAACAAAAAACAAACAACTAAAATAATGGGCAAAGGACCTGAATAGAAGATATACCAATGGGCAATAAGCGCATGAAAAGAATCTCTGATACATTCCACTACATGGGTGAACCTCGAAGAAATCATGTCAAGTGGAATAAGTCAGACACATAAGGACAAATGTTATATGATTCCACTTGTATGAATTAACTAGCATATGCAAATTCATGGAGATTAAAAGTGGAGTACAAGATAACGGGCATGGGGAGGAGAGAGAATAGGGACTTAATGTGTAATGGACGTAGGGCTTCTGTTTGGGGTGATGGGAAGGTTTGCTAATGAAAGGTGCTGACGAAAGCACAACATCGTGAATGCGATTAGTCCCCGTGACTGGGTGTGCTTGGGAGAGGTTGAGAAGGGGAGTTTATGTTGCATAAGTTTCCACAGTTTAAAAAGAGCAACTAAAGACACAATGGCAATCAAGTACACATGGCCCTGGCCTAGATCTAAGAAAGGAGAAAAGCCTCAAACAGTCATTACTGGGACCATGTCCGCTCCTGCAGCGTCCCAATCCCTCAAGACTGAAGAATGGACAGCAATAAGGCGCAGCGTAGCCGCTGAGTGAAGCAGATTTGTTGTCATCGTACTTATCTTACGTTAACTGAGTAACATAGCATTGATATAAAACATAAATTTTTCATTATAAAGAAGGTAAAAAAGACATTACTGTAGCATATGAAAACATCGGGATACAGCCCGTAAGCTTATATCAATGTTAGTTTCTGAACTTGATGCTGTCCTTAAGGAGGTTACGTCGGTGAATATCCTCTTTCTTAGGAAATATGTATGGATGTATTATGTGTTCACGGAGCATGGTGTATGCAACGTACTCTCAAATATTTAGAAAATAGAGAGAAGAGAGAAGGGAAGGGGGAGGGAGGGAAGGAAAGAGATGCGAATAGACAGATGGGTGGATGGACGGCTAGTCCGGTATGGCAAAAACGGCAAAGTGCTAAAACTGGTGGATCTGGGTGTCTGTTTTTGTGCTGGGGGGTTATGTTGGCATTCTCCATATGGATTTTGAATTGCTTTTGCAATTGTAATATAAGTGGAATTATTCAAAATTAAAACTTTAAGATAAAAGAAATATATACCGTTGTTGGGACGGCTAGTATATTTCAATCCTATTTATAGGATGAGTGACATAATACTGCGAAGGATGAAGATGCCCTGGCAATGGCTGGATTTTTCATACCTTATGTTTAAAGAAGGAAGGGAACACAGAAGGAGCCTCAAGATCCTACACAGCTTTACCAACAACGTGAGTCCTTGATTTTCACATTCTGCTGGCACACCGAGCATGTCTCGTGTGGGACCGTGGAACCTGTGTCTCATAAAATAAAAGCTGAATTGAACTGGACATAATGGAGAAAAGTGAACAAATTTTTGAAATTTATTGTATTTACTCAATAAATATTAAGAACTTAGTGAGGGCAAAGCACTGCCCCAGGAGTTGGAAAAGCAGTAGCCACTAACATAGGCATTTTTCTGACCATGAAGGAGGTTCATCTGTTAGGAGAGATTGTAAACAAATAACTGCAAAATGTGGTATAAGCTAGAACACATTAGCACACAGTGTGTTGTGCTGAAGGATACAGAGACAGGGATCTGTGTTACAAGAATGTTCTGGAAACGCTCTAATTAGGTAGCAGTTTTCAAAGGCATAGGCAGTTTGCCTTTTTCCTTGAATTAGAGAAGCTGTGCGTTTACAGAACAGTCATGTGTAAAATGCAGGGTTCCCGTGGACCTCCCTGATAGTAACACCTTACCATTGGCATGGTACGTTTGTTACAATTGACAAAAACACATTTTAGTAGTCGTACTATTGCCTATACTCCAAGTTTCAACTGAGAGTTCACCATTTGTGCTGTGCGGTTCCATAGATTTAAAAAATATTTTATGCTAGTAACGTATATATGACCTAAAATTTCCCCTTTTAACAACATTCAAATATATAATCGATGCTGTTAATTACCTTCACAACCTTGTGCTACCATACCACCAGCCCCTGGTAACTTACATATTCTAGATTTGACTCTTTGAGTTTGCTTATGCTAATTATTTCATATCATTAGATGACATGATATTTGTCTTTTTTTCATTTTTAGATCAATTTTATTGAAACATATTCATAAAACATATGATCCATTGAAGTGTACGATCAATGGCATTTGGTATAATCACAGAGTTCTGAATTCATCACTTCAATATATATTAGAGCATTTTCATTATTCCAAAAATAATAATAAAAAAAACAAAAAAACTGGAAAACAACAATACTCTACCCCTTAGTAGTCACCTCTCAGTCTCTCTACCATTCTCCTGCCACACATAACTGCTAATCTATTTCTATCTCTCTCATTTATTTGTATTTATATTTTGTATAGATTGAGTCAATCAATATATAGTCAAGAAACTTTTGTCAAATTTCTTTCACTTACCATTTTTCCTTTTGTACCACTGATGGAATATTACTAATATATTACTGTGTACTACTGTCCATAGTTTGCATTCATTGCATTTTTGCCCACATATCAACCTGATATTAACATCTTGTAACATTAATATACATTTTTCTGTTTCAGGAAAAAAAATTCTTATAAATGCACTGTTAATCATACTCGATTTTCACATAAGGGTTCGCGATGCTCCACAGTCCTGTGTTTCATTTTTCAGCCTTCCTTCTAATGATACACACAACCTTAGACTTGCTCTTTCAACCACTATCATAACCATTAACACTGCTAATTGCAAACACTATGAGGTGCTTTCACCATTTCTGTTCATTTCCAAAAGTTTATGAACAACCTTTTAACCAATTCTGCCTGGGTTAAACCTCAGCTTTCCATTCTCTAACCACATTCTGTTCTCTGGTGACTTATAGTTTAGTTAACTCCATGAGTTTACTCATTATATTTACTTCATAATAACGAAATCATACAGTATTTGTCCTCTTGTGTCTGGCTTGCTTCACTCAGCATAATGTCCTCCAGGGTCATCCATGTTGTCACATGCTTCACGACTTCATTTCTTCTTACAGCTGCATAATATTCCATCGTGTGTATACTCCACAGTTTGTTCATCCACTCATTAGCTGATGGACACCTGGGCTGTCTCCATCTTTTGGCATTTGCGAATAATGTCATTATGAACATTTGTGCAGTTGACTGTGTCATTGCTCTCAGCTCTTCTGGGTATAGACCTAGTAGTAGTATTTCTGGGTCACATGGCAGATATATCTTTGAAAATATTTTTTTTTTAAAGAAGGTTTAGATTACATATATATTACATAAAAAATATAGAGGATTCCAATATACCTCACCCACTCCCCTTCCCACACTTTCCCACATTAATAACATCATTAGTGTGGTACATTTGTTACAATTGATGAACATATATTGAAGCATTGCTACTAACCATGGACTATAGTTTACCTTATAGTTTACACTTGTCCTGCACAATTTTATAGATTTTAACAAAATGTATAATGGCCTGTGTCTGTCACTGCAATGTCATGCAGGACAATTCCAATGTCCTGAAAATGCCCCCATGTTACACCTATGCTTCCCGCTGCCTCCCCTCAGAACCTCTGATGGCCACTGCCTTTACATCAATGATACAAGTTCTTCCACTGCTAGAATAATAATAAGTCTATAATAGAATAATAGTAAATCTACTTTAGTCCGCTGTTCTTCCTCAATCTTTAGGATTTTGAGATAGTGATGCCTACTCTGTTTCTGATTGAGAGGGGGCTTAGATATCATGGGGCAGATGGATGGGACTGCCTTGCTTGCAGTTGTAGATACTCTCTGTTTTTTATTTTTTGGTGGGGTGGGGGGCAGGTGATGGGTGTTGTCCATAATCATCCTTTTGTTAGTTACCCTGGGTGAGTCCAATGAACTGGAGAGGAGGAATTGGCTGCAACTCTGCTGAGATTCAGGGCTCAACTGGCACATGAACAGACCAGAGATTTAAGTCTCTGGGACATATATTTAACAAATGTAGTGCTAATTATAGGTTCAAATAAATGGGGCAGAAGAGCCATGTGTAGGGAAGCTGTAAACGAGTCTAACTCTGTTACACTGGGGAGCATAAATTCCAAAGTAAGGCCCACTGACAGGGTGCCGAATTCCTGAGCTGTCTGCCCTGCTTATAGTGTCTCGATGTCTCTAGAGCCCTCAGAAGTTCCACTGTTTGAGGCATTGTTTGCTGTGGCAGTCAATGAGATCCTGCTGAGTCATGCATAAGTGCAACCTTTGAGGTGACCTGCTGAATCACTTTGAAACCTCTTAGCCATAAAAAATTATTTGTATTTATTATTTCCCCCTTTTGGTCAAGGTCTTTTTTCTCCATTCTGTGAACCTGTATATTTTTATTGGAGTTTAATCCATTCACATTCAATGTTATTACTGGTACTGCATTATTTCCACCATTTTATTCTTTGGCTTCACGTGTTATATCTTATTTTCTTCTGTCCTTTTACTCTTTCAGTTATCCTTTCTGATGGTCTTCACTTCTTCACTCTCCTCCAAGCTTCTTTCTCCATTCCTTTCTGGATGTAGAACTTCCGTTAGTGCTTTCACAGAGCTGGATTCTTGTTTACAAACTCTCATAGTTTCTGGTTTTGTGGTTTTTTGTTTGTTTGTTTGTTTTTTATTTTTAATATTGTAAACTCACCCTCATAGTTGAAGGACAATTTTTGCTGGATAAAGAATTCTTGGCTGAGAGTCTTTCTCTTTCATCATCTTTATTAAGTTATACCCCTGTCTTCTCACTGCCGTGGTTTCTGCATTAAATCTTACAGGGTGTTCCTTGAATGTGATGGTTTGCTTCTCCCTTGCTGCTTTCAGAATTCTCTCTCGATCTTTGGCATTTGATGTTCTGAGCAGTGTGTGTCTTGGAGTAGGTCAGACTTTCTCAGAAGCTGCTCTCTTCCGTTGGCTGGCCACACCCTCACTTTTCCTGGGGAAGAAATATATTCTGCACTGTCATCAACCAGTCCAGGGCAGTAGGGAGGGTGTTGGAGAAGGCAGGATCTCTTTAGTCCTCTGCCAGCTCCCGGGGCAAACAATGGCAGGGCCCCACGTGCCCTGGAGACTGCGACTTCTGGGACACAGCAGACCAAATTTGTTGGCCGAAAGCTGAATTGGCCACAGGCTGCGTCCCTCTTTCCCTTTTCCTGGGGAAGTGGATCCCTGTGACGCCCTCTGTCCATAGCCACGAGCCAGGGACTGGAGGACTCAATGCTGTCTGCTCTGAGGGTGGGGGGCGGGCGCCAGCAGCTGCAGCTGTAGCTTTTTCTCACAGAACTTCCCTGTCGAGCCTTCTTTTCTTTACCCCTCTCTCTTGTGGGTGGTGCCCAGCCTTTCCCTGGTGTCCTAAGCCTTAGAACAGTTTTCCAGACGGTTTCTGCCTGTTCTCTAGCTATTGTTCTGTGAGAGAAGTGAGTCTGTGTCTCTCTAATCCTACAGCTTCCCGGTAGTCCTAATATTTGCACGTTTGTGTCTGGTTTATTTCACTCAACATGCTGGTCCATTTATGTTGTTGCATGTGTCAGGACTCCATTCCTTTTACAGCTGAGTAATATACATTCATTATTTTACTCAGCTTTAAATACATCGTATATACTTGTGTGTGCACCACATTCTGTTTTCCATTCATTGGTTGATGGAAATTTGGGTTGCTTCCACCTTTGCACAATTGAGAATAATGCTGCTATGAACATCAGTGTGCAAATAACTGTCTGAGTCCTGGTTCCGGTTGTTTTGGGTGTATGCCTAGAAGTGGGATTGCCAGGTTGCATGATAATTCCATACTTAACTTTCTTAGGAACTACCAGACGTGTCCTTCACAGTGGCTATACCGTTTTACATTCCTACTAACAATGAGGGAGTTTTACTGTTTCTCTACATTCTCTCCAACACTTGTAATTTCCCGTTTTTTAAGTAGTAGCTATTGTAGTGGGTGTGAAGTGGTATTTAAGTGTGGTTTTGATTTACACTTCCCTAATGGTTAATGATGTTGAGCAACTTTTCATGTGCTTCTTGGCCATTTAAATATCTTCTTTAGAGAAACATCTCTTCAAGTCTTTTGCCCTTTAGTAAGTTGTTTGTGTTTATGTTGTTGAGTTGTAGGATTTCTTTATATGTTCTGGATAGTAAATCCTTATTGGTTATGTGGCTTCCAAATATTTTGTCCCATTATGTAAGTTGTCATTTTACTTTGATGATAAAGTCCTTTGATGTGCCGAAGTTTTTCATTTTGATGAGGTTTGTGACAGTTTGAATTTGGTGAATTGGTGAATCCAAAAAAAAGATTATGTTTTTTAACTAATCCATTCCTGTGAGTGTGAGACCCTCTAATCCCATCTGATTCTGTTAAGGGACCTTGATTTTATCAGTTGACTAGAAAGCTTTTGATTGGACTACATCTGTGAGGTGTGACTCAGGTTGGGTCTCTGCCCTTTTGCTGGGCCTTATAAAAATGGACATACAGAGGAAGAGCCACACAGAAAAAGGAAGCTGATGTTTTGATCCTGCCATCCGAGAGAAAGGAAAAAGTAGAGAGAGAAAGGACTCCAGGTTCTCCTACAGCTGCAGAAAGGCAGAGAAGACCACGAGGTTGAGAGGGACCTTGTCATCTGGAATTAGCAGAGCACAGAGGCATGGAAAAAGGCCCCAAGGTGAGATGCCTGATCACCACCACGTGGCAGGACACCAGGATAACCAGGAGCTGACTTTGGTGAGAAAGCAGCTTTGATGGTGCCTTGATTTCGACATTCATAGCCTTTTACCCCACGTAAAATTCCCATTATAAAAGTCAACCCATTTCTCGTCCTTCGCACCAGCAGCCCTTTAGCAAACTGAGACACCTGTTTTTCCTTTTGTTGCTTGTGTTTTGAGTGTACAGTCTAACATTGCCTAACACAACATCACAAAGATGCTTCCCTACATTTTCTTCTGGAGTCTTATAAATTCTGAATCTTATATTTTGGTCTTTGATCCATTTTGAGTTGATTTTAGTATATGTGTGAGGTGGGGTCAACTTTCCTTCTGCAAATGAAGATCCAATTTTCCCAGCACCATGTGTTGGTCAGACTATTCTTTCCTACTTGTCTTTGCCTCCGTGTCGAAAGCCAATTGGTCATAAATATGAGGGTTGATTTCTGAACTCTCAGTTTGATTCCATTGGTCTATGTGTCTGTCCTTGTGCAGTACAGCACTGTTTTGTTTCCTGTGCCTTTTCAATAAGTTTTAAGATCAAGAAGTGTGAGTCCTCCAACTTCATTCTTCTTTTTCAAGATGGCTTTGGCTATTCAGGATCCTTTACTTTCCAAATAAATTGGATGATTGGTTTTTTCTTTTCTGCAAAAAGGCTATTGGAGTTTTGATTGGGATTGCATTGAATCTGTAAATCATTTTGGGTAAAATTGACATCTTAACAATATTTAGGTTTCCAATCCATGAATGCAGAAATCTTTGCATTTATTTTAAGTCTTCTTTGGTTACTTTTAAAAATGTTTTGTAGTTTTCTCTGACAAGTCTTTATACCCTTGGTTAGATTTATTCCTAGATATTTGGTTCTTTTAGTTGCTATTTTTAAATGAATTGTGTCTTGATGTCTTCTTCCAATTTTTCATTACTAGTATGTAGAAACACTGCTGATTTTTGGGTGTTGATCTTGTACACCATCACTTTGCTCAATTCATTTCTTAGCTCTAGGAGCTTTGCTGTGGATTTTCAGGGTTTTCTATATGTAAGATCATGTCATCTGCAAACAGGGAAAGTTTTACTTCTTCTTTTCCAGTTTGGGTGCCTTTTTATTTCTCTTTCTTGCCTAATTGCTCTGACAAGAGCTTCCAGTACAATGTTGAATAACAGTGGTGAGTGTGGGCATTCTATCTTATTCCTGATCTTAAAGGGAAAGCTTTCAGTATTTCATCATTAGCTATGATGTTAGCTGTGAGTTTTTTCATACATGCTGTTTAACCTGTTGAGGACGTTTCCTTCTGTTTCAAGTTTTCTAAGTGTTTTTTCAAGAAGGGTTGTTGTGTTTTGTCAAATGACTTTTCTGTGTCAATTGAGATGATTGTGTGCTTTTTTCCTTCATTCTGTTAATGTAGTGTATTACATTAATTGATTTTCTTATGTTGAACCATGGTTGCATACCTGGAATAAATCCCAATTGATCATAGTGTAAAAGTTTTTAATGTGCTGTTAGATTCTGTTTGCTAATTTTTTTGAGTATTTTTTCATCTATATTCATAAGAGAAATTGGTCTGTAATTTTATTTTATTGTGGTATCTTTATCTGGCTTTGGTATGAGGGTGATGTCAGTTTCATAGGATGAATTAGGGAATGTTCCTTCCTTTTCAATGTTTTGGAAAAGTTTGAGCAGGATTGGTCTTAATTCTTCATATAATATTTGGTAAAATTCCCCTGTGAAGTCATATGCTTTTGGGCTTTTTTGTTGTTGTTAGGAGGTTTTTGATTACTAATTCAATCTCCTACTAGTTATTGGTTTATTGAGATCTTCTATTTCTTCCTGGGTCAGTGTAGGTGTTTTATGTGTTTCTATGAATTTTCCCATTTCATCCAGGTTATCTAATTTGTTGACATATAGATAATACTATTATCCTTTTATAGTCCTTTTTATTTCAATGTGGTCAGTAGTAATGTGCCCCTTTTCATCTCTGCTTTTAGCTAATCATGTCCTCCCTTTTCTTCTTTGTCAGTCTAGCTAAAAGTTTGTCAATTTGTTGATCTTTTCAAAGGACCAACTTTTGGTTTTGCTGATTCTCTCTATTGCTTTTAAATCTCTATTTCATTTATATTTCTTCTAATCTTTGTTTTTTCCTTTCTTCTGCTTGTTTTTTATTTAGTTTTCCCTTCTTTTTCTCATTCTTCCAGTTTTGAGGTTAGAGCCCTGATTTGAAATCTTCTTTTTTTAAATGTAAGCATTTTGAGCTATAAATTTCCCTTCTAGCACTGACTTTCCTGCATCCCATTAGTTTTTGTATATTGTATTTTTATTTTCATTCGCATCACAATATTTCCTAATTTCCCTTGTGATTTCCTCTTTAACCCATTGGTTGTTTAAGGGTAAATTGTTTAATTTCCATGTTTGCATATTTCCCATTTCTCCTTTTCTTATTGATGTCCAGTTCCATTTGACTGTGGTCAGATAAGAAACATTGTATGGTTTAGTATCTTTAAATTTAGGACTTATTTTGTGACCTAAAGTTTATTCTGTCCTGGAGAATGATTGATGTGCACTCAAAGAGAATGTGTATTCTGTTGTTGTTGGATGATGTGTTCCATATATATATGTCTGTTAAATCTAGTTGGTTTAGAGCATTGTTCAAGTTTTGTATTTAATTATTGATCTTCTGTCTAGATGTTCTATTCATTATTGAAAGTGGTGTATTAAAGTCTCCTCTTATTAATGTAGAACTATTTCTCCCTTCAAATATGTTAGGATTTGCTTCATATAATTTGGGGCTCTGTTGTTAGGTGCATATATATTTATAATTGTGTTGTCTTCATGTTGAATTCACCCCTTTGCCAGTATATAATGGTCAACATTGTCCTTTGTAAGAATTTTTTACTTAAAGTCTATTTTATCTGATATTAACATAACTACCTCAGGTCTCTTTTAGTTACTATGTGTATGTTTTATATATATTTTTCATCCTTCACTTTCAACCTACTTATGTCTTTGAATTTAAGGTGAATGTTTTGCAGACAACATGTACTTGGTTCTTGCTTTCTTTTCCATTCGTCCAATCTCTGCATTTTGACTGAAGAGTTTGATCTGTTTACATTTAAAGTTACTATTGATAATACCAGATTTATTTTTTGTATTACATAATACTGAATATCTTATTTCTATCTGGATATATTTTTCATATATTTTACTTGTGATTACCATGACAGTAACCACTGCATGGAGATAGTAATTTACTGTTATTTACCATAGTTTACCAGCCTCTTCCTCCTGCTTTTCCCTGGATGCTGTGCTACTGGACTCTGAAATTCCAGGATAGTTCATTCAGACAACTCCTGCCTGTTTAATGGTTGTTCTGGTGGAAGGAATGATTCTTGGAGCTTCCTTCTCTGCCATCTTCCCACAGTCCTCCTTAAAGGCACTTTCTTGTGGCAGGTTCTTAACTTGGAAAAGATTAAAATTTTAACTAGAAATTACTATTTTATTTCCAATTCAAAAATGTCAAGGAAATAGTGACTTTGCTTTGGACAGATGTCAATCTTTGCATTAAAGGTGTGTTTATAAAAAAGCAAGATTTGGTTGGAAATACATGTCAAATGATAACTTAAGCTTACTGATAAAAGTCTCTATTGAAATGCATTCTAGCTTCACTATAAATTTTGGTTTAAAATATATTGTCATTACTTCTGTGCAGTCAGGTACACTCTGGTGCTGATAGATCAAGTTGTTAGCAAGTCAATCGATGGTAGATGAATGAGATGTTGACTTGAGTTTGTCATAATCAAGTATAGAATAATCTCCTGGAAGTAGGTAAATAGCCAGCAATTTATATTTTATGAGCATAATTACATTTTTTCTTATGTTTCAGGCATTAAATATCAATAATTAATGAATTCCAGATTGAATAGACAGTATTATCAATTCAATAAATATTGAATGATAGTATACTGAGTGCCAGGCCCTGGAATTCCACCAAGAATAAAAGATGACATGGTCTTTTGCCCTAAGTATTGTACAGGAGAAGCTCATTCAAGCTACTTAATAGCAGGTTTTACCAATGCCTGATAGGAGAAGAAAGTTGAAATGTATAACCAAATTAGGTTTATGAGCTTTAATTCTTTTCTTCATTCAACAAATATCTTATGAGCATTCTTAAAATGCCAGGCAGTGTTTGAGAAGTTGGAAATATATCAGAGAACAAGACAAATTCTCTGGCACATGGGTTATACTTTCAAGTTGGGGGAGAAAGACACTAAGTATCGAGTACAGTATGTCAGGTGGTGAAGTGAAGAAACAGGAAGTGGGAAGACAGTGCGTGCTAGGAGCTAGAGTAGCAGTGCCCTGGGACGTCTACTCTGTTAGGTGACATTGAACAGAGACCTGGGAGAGGGGAGGGGCTGTCTAGGCAGGGTCTGAGGAAGGAGCTACTAGGAAGAAAGAACAGCAAGCATAAAGTTTGACTTGACTAATGGCCCTTGTTGTTTCTGTTCTATATAACCTGTAGTTAAGAATGATCTATAATTGGTCAATAATGATTGCATTCTCTCCACCAGTTCAACTTTTTCTCATTAGCTCATCCACTAATCTCTAGGTCACTATTAGTAGACTACTAACATATTCCTATGTTGGAAAGTCTGCAAAAATAGCACTTGAAAACTAACATTAAATTTGCTTTTTTGTAAGTTTCACCAACTAATGCCCTAAATTTTAACAGGAAGCTTTACTATATTTTTTGCCAGAGCCTAAGTTATTGTTGAGATAGGAGGAACAGGGAATTTTAGAATAAATAAGTTAAAGTAGCTAGTATACTTTCATTGGAAAATGTGTTGCTATATTCCAAACAAAGACACATGACTGTCATTTAAATCAAACAGGTAATCATTGAACGGGCCACTGAAATGAAGACGAATGAAGAGGGTCAAGGTAAAAATAAACGCAGGGCTTTCCTTGACTTGCTTTTATGCACGACTGATGATGAAGGAAACAAGCTAAGTCATGAAGAGATTAGAGAAGAAGTTGATACCTTCATGTTTGAGGTATTTTATATATTATTTTCAGGTATGAGTAAACAAATTCCAGTTATTTTAAGAATATTTAGCATTATTTAAAATTTTAATGAAACCTAATGTAACTGAGGAAGATTCTTTAATTATAATTTAAAAATACAGTAAAATTTAAGAATGTGATTACAAGTGCCAGATTAAATTTCTTCTTCAGAGAAATATTTTGTCTAGTCATGGGTACATTAATAGACATGTACTGGAGATATGCCTTTGGGTACCTCAGCTAGTCTCAGCTTTCAGGTTTTCTTGAGTGAAAATGTGTCTACTAAAATGTAGATATATAGATGCACCTGTGTACATACATAGATGCACATATATAGATGCACACTAGTGTACACTCATATAGATGCATGCTCGTGCACACTCATATAGATGCATGTTCGTGCACACTCATATAGATGCACGCTCATGTACACTCATATGCATGCTCGTGCACACACATAGATGCACACTCGTGCACTCATATAGATGCATACTTGTGCACACACATATAGATGCACACTCGTGTACACACATATAGATGCACACGTGTACACACACACCATCCCTCAGCAGTAACCTCCACTTCCATGAAAACAACCAGACCAGATGATCTATTTCTTCCAACTTTAACATTCTTTGAAGTCCTAATTTTTTCTTCCTTACATTGGTCGCAGACATACTGTTTTGACAATAATATTGTGACTTCCCCCAGCAGGTGGGCACAGGCTAATATTAACTCCACCCTTCACGGCTCAGGTTCTCGTCCTTAGGTATTACAATTTTGTCCCTCCACTATTCCACAGGATGTTTCTCTCAGCTCTGTGCATGTGTTTTCTTCTTGCTTTCTGCATCTGACAGACAAATGAACACTTTTGGATGAGGCTTCCACTCTTAAGTTCAAGAAAAGCTGTTCAAAGCTATTTAGCAAATGAACTTTCTCTTGTGACTCAGACAACTGAGTGAAATGGGAAAGACATTGTCTTGAGTTCAAAGTATTTTTCTGTAAAGGAACCGCAAGTGTGAGAAAATACAACGAGGTGCAAATGTCAGAGACTTGACAAATGTCCGTTAAAAACCGTAGGATAAACCCCAAATCATTTAATTCAGGAACTGTTTTATGAAACAAGCACTTCTGAGCATGAACTATGACAGTGGCTGCTGGGTCTCACCTGTGAAATGGAGAAGCAAGGTCTGCCCTAGAGGAGGTGTTCTGTTTCCTCTCAGAGTTAGTGCCTGAGTGCTGCTGCAGCCTATCACCGCAAGCTCGGTAGCTTACAACAGGAATGCGTTTTCTCGCAGCTCAGCTGTGCAGACCGCAGTCCCAGGGTCACAGGGTTGGTTCCTCTGGAGGTGCCGAGGGAGAGCTGGTTCTATTAGTCAGCCAAAGGGGTGCTGATGCAAAATGCCAGAAATCAGTTGGTTTTTATAAAGGGTATTTATTTGGGATTGAAGCCTATTGTTACCAGGCCATAAAGCGTAAGTTTCTTCCCTCACGGGTCTATGGCCACATGTTGGAGCAAGATGGCTGCCAATGGCTGCAAGGGTTCAGGTTTCCTGGGTTCCTCTCTTCCCAGGGCTTGCCTCTCTCCAGGCTCAGGCTTGCTTCTCTCCACAAGGCCAGCTGTAGACTATCAGGCAAATGGCTCGTCTCTTCCCGGGGCCTTCTCTCCTTCCTCACGACCAAGCTTCTCTGTGTGCTTGCTTCCCCAGGCTCCAGCATTAAAACTCAGCATCAGAATTCCAGCATCAAAACTCCAGCATCAAAACTCCAACTAACTCCTCTGCTCTGTCATGTAGTTTTGTCTGTGAGTCCTCGCCTACCAAGGGGGTGGGGACTCAATGTCCTACTGATGTGGCCCAATCAAAGCCCTAACCATAATTTAATCATGCCCAGGTACAGACCAGTTTACAAACATAATCCAATATCTATTTTTGGAATTCATAAACCATATCAAACTGCTACACTCCATGCTCCGAATTCCAAAAAGATATTACAATATTAAAAAAACTGAAATCAGTACAATGCTAAATACAGAATCATATCACAATCACTTTAAAGAAATACAGTTTGTCTTGAGGCAAAGTCCCACCTACCTGTAGATGTCTGAAACTTACAAAACCATTTATCTGCTTCCAATACACAAGTGGACAAGACAAAGGATAAACATTTTCATTATCATAAGGAGAAATTAGGAGGGAAACATGAGTCAGGTCCTCTACAGTTCAGTAAACCTGCAGGATATACTTCAGTAGATGTCAAAGTCTGAGAGTCATTCTTAAGATGTTGGTTTCTTCTCCCTGGGGCCACATGGGGCTCTTTCCACAGGCTTGTCCAATAGCCATTTTCTTGGTTCCACCCTCATCAAGCACCTGGGTGTCGACCAAGCTCCAGATCTCACCCTCCAAGAGCATTGGGGTGATTGCTGCACCCTACCCAATCTTTGGGTTAGAGTCTTAACCACCCTAGTACAGTGACATGAAGACAATGTTCCCCCTAACCTTTGGCATACAGTCTCAACCCTCTCAGAGCAACAAATTGACCACCTGGCCTTTCCTAATCCATGGGGGACAGGCATACCCTTCTCAGACCTATGGGATGCTGACCTTAACTGCCCTAATCCTTGAAGAATGTGCTCCACCCTCTTTGTACCCTGGGGCAGCAAAACTCTCCCCAAACTTTGGGTGGGAACATCCATCTCTTCAACTGCTGGGGCAAACTCACCCTCTCTGTACACATGAGTGGGGTTCCTCTCTTGGCCCAAGGCAATGTCTTAATTCTAGATCTCAGCTTCCATGATTTTTCTCTTAAAGCTGTTTCTCCTTAAATGTCTCCTTTCCATGTCCCTTTTAGTCCAAGCTGACAGTGGTTTTGTTCACACAGCTCTCTCAAATAGTTTGTTGGTTTAGCATGCAGAAAGCTGGGTCCAAGCCATCAAACAGTAAGACTTTCCACAAGTCTTTCCGAGATAACTGCATCTTCAGTCCTGATTTACAAATTCCAAGTTTAGTTAAGTCCTCAAATGGGGCACTATTGTCTAGGAGCTTGATTTCTAGATGCTTGGAATTTCCGGAATCAGTTTCTGTGTTCTTTGTCCCCAACAGATCAGTCCTTAGTGTATTTCTCTCATCTAGCATTTTGCTATAAGCTGCAAGGAGCTTATAGCTGCATTCTCCAAGTTCACTTTGGAAAGTTCTTCAGCTAAATGCCCAAGCTCGCCATTTTCAAATTCTGCCTTCTATAAAACACCAGGAGTTAATCTTGCTAAGTTCTCTGCAACTTTAAAACACAGATCATCTTTCCTCCAGTTTCCAATAATAGTTTCATCATTTACTTCTAAGGCATCATAAAAAGTCTCTTTAGCATCCATATTGCTATCAACAATCTCTTCTAAGTGATCTAGGCCTTTTCCACCAAACATTTCACAATTCCTCCAAAAAATACCCCTTACCCACTTATACAACCGTTCCAGCATTATGGTAATTGCAAAAGCACAACCTCACTCTCCGGTACCAAATTCTGTATTAGTCAGCCAAAGGGGTGTTGATGCAAAATACCAGAAATTGGTTGGTTTTTATAAAAAGTATTTATTTGGGGTAGAAGCTTACAGTTACCAGGCCATAAAGTGTAAGTTACTTCCCTCACCAAAGTCTATGGCCATGTGTTGGAGTAAGATGGCTGCCAACATCTGCAAGGTTCAGGCTTCCTGGGTTCCTCTCTTTCCAGGGCTTGCCTTTCTATAGGCTCAGGCTGGCTTCTCTCCACAAGGCCAGCTGTAGACTATCAAGTAAATGGCTCGCTCTCCTTCCTCACGACCAAGCTCCTCTGCGCGCTCACTTCCCTATGCTCCAGCATTAAAACTCCAACTAACTCCTCTGCTCTGCTGTGTAGTTTTATCTGTGAGTCCCCACTCACCATGGGTGCGGGGACTCAATGTCCTACTGATGTGGCCCAATCAAAGCCCTAACCACAATTTAATCATGCCCAGTTACAGACCAGTTTACAACATAATCCAATATCTATTTTTGGAATTCATAAACCATATCACACTGCTACACTGGTCCACGTTGGTTTCGGGCCACGGTCAGTCCTTGGTTTGTAGCTGCATCCCTCCAGTTTCTGCCGCTATCATCCTGTGTGTCTCTGTTTTCTTCTCCCCTTCTGAGCACACCAGTGATTTGATGCAGGGCCCATCCTAGCCAGGATTACCTCAGCTTAACTATTACATCTGCAGATGACCCTATTTCCAATGTTTCCTATTCAACCCACTACACGCTCTTCTTTCCAAAAGTCTTATTGGAAGAGCTATAATACTAGTATTGATTTCCAAATGCATGTTTTCATGAAGAACTCACTGGTTCTGTGTATGGAGATGCCCGGCAAGATGAGGGTGGCTGCTGGAAGGCCTGAAGTGTGGAACGCATGGAGTAAGCTGCCATAACGTCGTTAGTGAGCAGAGATGCCTCACCCCACGCTCCATGGCTGTTGTGGAGGGAATAGTGTGGGCTTGGCTTCATCATCAGACGCTCGAGGAGCTCACTTCCTGTCTTGGCCTCTACCAAGCTGTGCGATCTGGAAAAATTATTTAACTTTTTTTTTTGGCCTAAGATTTTAATCTCTAAAATGTGCTTAATGATAATGAGTGCTTCACAGAGTTTTTGTGACGATTGAGATAATTTCTGCAAAGTACTTAGTATTTTGCCCAACACTCAACAAGTATTAGAGAGAGCTATTTATCAATGTCTGGAAGTATAGCACATTACTCAGTCGCACATTTATTTCCTTGTGTCCAGTATCAACAGATACAGCCTACATTACCAGTGTGGGAAGAGAGAGAAGTCATGGTGTGCTGGCCCATGAAAGGCAGGATTTTTCCCCTTTGCCTGGGGCCATCGCTCCCGGTTCCCTTAGAATGCCCCCTTTTTACCAGAGCACAGCCACTTCCCCCAAAGTGTGCGACTCTGGAACATCGAAATGTCATCTGTAAATGCGGCCCTCCAGTCCTGTGGGGCAGTCTTGTTGCTCACCAGTGAGATGCTGCCTAGAATTAGGTGTTGACGTCCTGTAGACACACTGCAGATGTCAAACTGCAGTTGTTATAATCATTCCTAATCTTAAGCTACCTTTTTCTTGTGTTTAAGGGCCATGACACGACAGCGGCGGCAATAAACTGGGCCCTGTACCTTCTGGGCTCTTACCCAAAAGTCCAGCAAAGAGTGGACAGTGAACTGGATGCAGTGTTTGGTATGTTTTTCCTTGGCTAGTTGCCCTGTGGGTCCTCAGTCCACAGAAATGGATGTGGTTCTTGCTCGTTTGAATTTGCAGTAGACACAGTTGTGAAGCAGGGGCATTCCCCCATGGGACCCCTGCAGCACTGCCTCCTTTGCAGGACGTCATTCGCTCACTCCCAAGCATTTGTGAGCCCCCCAGCATGGGACTGCCCTGGGCTTGGGGCGGGAGATGCACTGGTGGTCTAAGCGCTCCAAGGACGTGAAGCACGTGTGATGGGATGTGTGCTTGGGTGATATGGAGAAGGTGCACTGGGGAGCACAAAGGAGCAGGTGAAGCTGGTTTGCGGGGCCCGGAAAGCTCTTCCACACAGCAGTGCACCAGGCCACAATGAGAGAAAAGATGGGTTAAGGTGACAGGAGATGCGTTTGTGTGCCTAGTATGCAATCGGCACTAAGGAGTTGCCAGGGGCCCTGGCCCCCGCTCTTCTTTACCATCTTGGCTTTTCTCTTCTTGTTTTTGTCTCTGCTGTCCTGTTCACCGTCAAGGCAAGAGGAGAAGGGGAGGGGGTGACGGGTGTATTAGTCTCCTGTGGCTGCTTTACCAAGTTACCACAAGCTGGGTGGCTTACCACAACTGGAATTGTGGAGACCAGAAGTCTGAAATAAGTACCACTGGGGTCGGCACGGCCAGCCACGCTCTCTGCAGAGGCGCTAGGAGAGAAGCCACCCCTCGGCTCTTCCAGCTTCTGTGGCTGCTGGCACCACCCCAGAGTCTGCCCCATCTTTGCATCACCTTGCCCTCTTTTGGGGTGTTGGATCTCTCTTCTCTCTTGCAAGGACACTTGAGAAGGTATTCAGGGCCCTTCCAGGATGGGTCTGAATTAAATACGTAAGACCTTTTTTTCCAAATATGGTAACATTCACAGGTTTGAGGGGTTAAGAGCTGATATTTCAGGGAGACATTTTCAGCTGACCCCAGAAAGGTTATGCATTGTGCACCAATTTTACCTTTAAAAAAAAATCTTATACCACCTGGCTCCCCATCGCTGCAAGGTGAGGAGGAAGAAGAGGCTTTAGATGGCTACAGCCAACCAAAAATGAAGCCTCTGTTTCAGCTTCACAGAGAAAGGAAGGGGAGAAAGAACATCACCTGCACAGAGAACCAGACAAACAGTGACTCAGAAGTGGAAAACTTTCAGATTTGGCGGGGGAAAATAGTGAGTAGTGAGGGACAGCTAGAATTCAGGACACTTGGTGGAACATACTGAGACATGAGGTTGGAAAATCGGTTTGGTGATCAGATTGAAATCTGAACTGGAATTTCATATCAAGAGCTAAGACTTTATTTCATAGAATGGAGATGCCAAAACTTTTGGGCTCCGTTTTTTGGTGACCATTTTATTTTTTCCTTACTGGTTTTAATTTCTCTTAGTCTGATGGATAAATTTGGTCTTCTAAAAGCTCACAAGCTCTTTGTTTTTTAAATTTAATTTTATTTATTTATTTTTTTTATTTATCCCCCCCTTGCTGCTTGTGCTGCTGTGTCCATTCGCTGCGTGTCTTCTCCGTGTCTGCTTATCTCCCCCTTGCTGTGAGGTCTTGCCGCATCAGCCCACGGTGCCGCGTGAGCCGGCCTGCCCTCACAAGGAGGCGCCGGGAAGCGAACCCGGGGCCTCTCATATGGTAAACGGGGGCTCTATCCATTGAGCCACACCCGCTTCCTGCCGTGAGGTTGCTGCATCAGCCCACCGCACCGCTCAGGCCGGCGTGCCCTCACAAGGAGGCCTCGGGACGCGAACCCAGGCCTCCCATATGGTAAACGGGGGCTCCATCCACTGAGCCACACCCGCTTCCCTCACAAGCTCTTTTGGAACAGGTTTACATCTTTCATACCACCCCCAAAATTTCTAGCTTATTTCTGGTCTCACGAATGCTTTGGGATCCCGGATAGCGAGTAACAGTCATCACAACTAGAATGCTGCTTGTGTTTTCTGTTTATTGTGCCTCACCTTTCCGCTTACCTCAATACTAGTTCCAATTTTTTTTTAAGCAGCTCATCTTTGAGTATTGACTTGCAAGTATTGATTCATTATTTTTTTAATTGAGTTAAAATTCCCATAGCGTAAAGTTCATCAGTTTTAAAAGTGTACAATCCAATGGTATTTAGTAGCTCACAATGTTGTGCAACCTGCAGCTCTGTCTAGTTCCTAACCATTCTCGCCATTCCGAAGGAAGCTCCATAGCCATTTAGCTGCTGCTCCCTGTCTTCTCCCGCCAGCTCCTGGCAGCCTCTGATCCGCCATCTCTCTGCAGACGCACCCATTCTGGGGTTTCAGACAGGCACAATCACCCAGTTTGGGACTGTTTGAGTCTGGATCCTTTTGTCCGGCGTAGTGTCTCATGTTATTTTGATTATGCACAATATTGGACATTTTCCTTTAGTGGTGGGTTTTAGCATTTGGTGTTTCGATTAATGTACTCACTTTTCATTCCTCACCCCCCATGCCAAGTAGGCCTTTCATTGTCACTGTCTATGTACTTTACTTACCAGGAAAGTCTGATCGTCCTGCTACCGTAGAGGACCTGAAGAAACTTAAATATCTCGATTGTGTTATTAAGGAAACGCTTCGCCTTTTTCCTTCTGTTCCTTTGTTTGCCCGTAATCTTAATGAAGAATGTGAAGTTGGTAAGTATGTTATCACCGGAATATTAGGGAGAGTAGAGTTTTAAGTGTCTGTCTTGCTCCATTCTGATGGCACTTTGACTACTTTTTGACAGCAGGTTTCAAAGTTTCGAAAGGCACGGAAGCAATCATTATCCCTTATGCACTGCATCGAGATCCAAGATACTTCCCAGATCCTGAGGAATTCCAGCCAGAGAGGTTCTTTCCGGAGAACATGCAGGGGCGCCATCCGTACGCATACGTGCCCTTCTCTGCTGGGCCCAGGAACTGTATAGGTTCGTACCCGCCAGAAGTGGTTTCAGCTTCAGGCCACATAGTAGTGGATTCTCCAGGAATTTCTTGGAGATGTTGGGTGACATGGCCTGTATGTGGCAGTCTTAAAATCTGGTTTCCCTTTTCCTCCACTTTACTATTCACTGTAGTTTTCAAATATTACCATCATAAAGTTTAATCAATTTCACAGTAAAGTTTTTAAATGTTATACATTTTAGGGATTAAAGAATATAATTTATTGTGGTGGAAAACTTACTTACACAGTCACTTAAGTTTAACTAAATGCATTTGACAAAGCTGAAGCAAAGAATGCTTCCACTGGCCGCTGAAATACTTAAAGTGATTGCATGTCCTCATGCATTATCTGCATCATGTATCTCCAGCACTTTACCATTTCCGTAAATGTAAATTTGATCTTTTATGTAAAATGTAAATTACATAACCACAGGCATTAGTAATTTGAAGCTAGATTTAAATGTGCGAATCTGAAGTACACTAGGCACCTCTATAGTAATTTAAAGGGTACAAAGAAAGCAATCTAGAACAGGGGTTCTGAAGCTTGAATGAGCCCAGGGTTCATCTGGGGTACAGCTAAAATGAAGATTCCCTGGCCACAGCCTAGCTCTGCAGATACAATGGTGGTGGTGGGTGCGGGCACCTATGAATTTGTACTTTCAGCAAGCATCCCAAGATGAGAAATGTCCATGATTAAAGTGATGGTATTTCCATTAATTTGAAGGTCAAAAGTTTGCAATGATGGAAGAAAAGACCATTCTTTCCTGTCTCCTGAGGAGGTTTTGGGTAGAATCAAACCAGAAAAGAGAAGACCTTGGTCTGGCAGGAGACTTGATTCTCCGTCCAAACAACGGCATCTGGATCAAGTTGAAGAGGAGAGACGCAAACGAATCTTAACTATACTCTTGGTCTGTGCTGAGCCCTTGTCAAGAAGAAGGGCTTGCTTTAAAAGAAATGGCCTCTTACAGTTTATAGATCATGAGTTCTGTAATCCTAATCTCGAGTCCTACTTTTTCATGTCCCCACTTACCTTGGGGTCAAGTTTACCAAAAGAAGAGTTTTTGCTATAGATGCTACCCCTGCTCTCGATCCCAAAGTAAAGTTGATTTAGCTCATGTCAGTACATGGATAAGCAGGTAAATTTCCCACCTGGGGAATTACAGGCCAATTCAATTTCATTTGACAGACTCAAAGAATATAATTCCATTGAAACTCTAGATTTTAAAAAATATTTGTATAGACACAAAAACACATACACACAATTTATATAAATTGAATAGACTGATCAACTATTTTGGCTTAGAGGCCTTACGTTTTTGAATTGTATCAGTGGCATCAGCGAGGAGCATAACTATTGTAGTAGCTTTAGATTTGATGGTCCAGAGCAGACCATCTTCAGGCCGACTCGTGGGCTCTGCTGCATTCCTTTCTTGACTGTGTGTAGCACCCTTTTCATCTCATGGCATCATTACCTGTATAGATCCTATATTATTGGGAGAGATTCCTCTTGGTATCCCCACTGCTCCAGTGCCTCAGGAATTTTATTAATGACTTTTGGAGCTGGAAGGACCTTAGGGCTTATCTGCTTATATGTCCTTTTGTTAGAGGTAAAGAAGCCAAATCAAGTAGGTCAACGTTTTAGCCCAAAGTCCTGCTGGATGGGAGCAGGGTTATCTCCTGCATGTCTGCATGCGGAGGCAGATACACTTCTACCCCCACAGGCTGCTGCTCTGTGCAGCCCAGGTCTATGTCGAGATATGTTGTCAGAACTCAGGTCTTCTGCCACTGACTTGGCCATGTTATTCTGGCACTCTTCAGTCTCTAAGGAAAGAAGTCATTCATTAATTTTTAGTAGCTCGCAGTATCTGCTTAGCTCAGGGTTCATTTGGGTCCATTCAGTCCACTAGATCCTTACTTGCAATCTGATAATTCCAGAGATAGCACCTCTACTTCTTCACTCAGTGCCTTTTTGAAACTTCTTTTGAGAAACAGTTTTAACAAGAATGTTTTCTCAGTTTTCCAAAGGTAATGGCATATAGGAGCAACAAATTAAGAGGGTGGTATATGTACTCTTTAGTGGATATCAGAAAGGGTTAGGAAACAAAAGCCACTAGGCAGGCACTTCAGCTTCACACACTTTATATCTCAAAGAGCCCTAAATTGCCGAGAAAAAGTCAAGGAAGTATATGCTACAATTAAACAAGATATCCACCAGATGGTTAACCCAGTCATATATAGAAAATGTTGTTCTGAGATGATTTAGGATAATTGTAGTTTTATTCATAGGAATTGGTATTACTTCTCAGTTTTATGTATTTAAATTTAACCCGACCTTTTAAAAATAGTCATTAGTCATAAAATTAAATAAGAAGTAAAACATTACTTAATGTTACCTCTGATTTCACATCTTCATTTGGCCCAGAATAATTGTGATATAAGTTTTCATTGGTAATTAATTTAAATCATGTCAAAATTGGAATTGAAAAGTTGTGTCATGCTCTGCAGTATCAAAATGAATTTTTTAATAAGACGATGCTGACATACCTGTTTGTGTACCTTATTACCTATCCTATTCTTACTTGGAAGAGATATCGCAAGAAAAATAAATTGTATTTAGACATAGGTACTGCATTATATTTTAAGAATTGATGTCACTTTGAAATATAGATAATTTAAAAAAATAAATTAGTGTGTGGCTGATTTCTATTGGGTAAGAAAAGAAATAGCACTTCTGAGTTGATGTCACTGATGACACTCGGTTTTTGTCAAAATGCTCCTTGTACCATTGTCATACACTGATTTCAAGTTTCCTCGCCTCTGAAGAATAAACTAGAGGAGAAGGAGAAACACCAGAGCAGTTTGCTCGTCTGATAGCAAAATGGGAAACCTCCTAGGGCTCCCAGGTGTGTGCAGTGGGAGACCTCGCTAAGTGGGAGCCGGCTGAGTCGGCGCGCTGTTCGCTGGCACAGACAACCGGGGAATGCCAGTGCTTCCCAATGAAGAGATGCTGGTCACCAAAAGAGCCTCATCTCTCCTGCTTTTACCCTGGAATGTATCTAGAAGATCAACATATCTTTCTCTCCAGCGTCTAATGAGAGCACTGTGGTAGAGCCATTTTAAACCTGCCCAGCCTTCTAGGACCAGCACGCTCATTTTCAAAGCTATTGCATTCTAAACCCCCCTTTTCTCCTGTTCCCCACATCCATGCTTCCTCAGCAGATACACACTGTAGGTATGTGGTTGTACCTGGAGCTGCCTTGTCTCCAGGCAATCCCGCCCTTTTGTCTTGACTAACCCAAGCAGGGTCAAATAAGATGTGCCTTGACTTTTTCCAGCTGGTATTGAATAACAGGCAGTTACTAGCCTATGGTGGCTACTTCAGGTTGTGGAGCTTTCACCGAACTGGCCATTGAAGCTCTGGAGCAGCTGCAAGGAGTTGGAATGAAGCCGACAAGAAGCAGAGACAAGAAATGGAGAGAACCCTGGAGGGGTCTGAGTCCCACGCTCCCTGGTGCCGAGGTCGGCTGCTGCCTCACCCTGTCCACTGTCCACTCCTAATGAGGAATTCCGACCTTGGAATCCAAGAGCCATGCACGGCCATTTTGCTTAGCCTGGTTGAGGTCCGTATTCTTCCCGTGTAACCCAAAGCAGCTCAATGTTGCCTCTGTCTGCTGCGGACCGGGCAGGGGCATGGCCGAGTGCTCCGCCCTCTTCTCTGTTCTTCGGCGCCGCTCCTCCAGGCTGGGGTATCAGCAGACATGTGTCTTCCAGTCAAGGAGCCTGAGGAAGTGCAGTGCTAGAGGGAGATTAGGAGGACAGCGCTGCAGTTCAGAAGACACTGGGGCACCCTAACACATCAGTCTAGCTTCTTAGTTGCATCTTGCTGTGTCCACAGACTAATTAGTGCGCTTTCCCTGCTTTACGCTGACCAGGCTCATCCTGGGTTTCCTCCAGGCTGACTGTGTTGAAATTTGCAGGGACAAGACTCTCGTCTGTCATTCCCAACAGTTGGCTGATGGCATCATTTCCACAGTTTCTTGTCTGGAAATCCGTCAAATGGGTTATTTCTTTTGACTTTTTTTTTGCCAAATTCCGTTTCTAAGTTAATTCCCGTCTTTAGCTATTCCTACTCCTGCTCTTATGGCCCTGGAAAGCCTGGATTGGGCACTTTGTTTCTCTTTCTCTTTAGTTTCCTTGGGGTTCAAATTTCCTTCTTTATACTAGAAATACAGGTTCTACTAAAATTATATTTCTACTTAACAACCTTTCTCATAAACTTGTTTTTCCTCCAGAAAGGGCCATATTGACAGTACAGATGTGGTGAGCAAACAAAACAAAACGCCGGGTCTAGAAATGGCCTAGCGTCTTCTTTCTATGCTGCTTCAAGCTTATTCTTAAAAATGCCACATAAGCTTCAATATTGATTTGGCTGGATGGTAAAGAACACATAGGCACAGAAAGCGCATCCACGGGGCACCCTGGGGAGGAGACCGAGCTCCCTCTCACTCGCAGGCTTTGCCCTTTTCTTGCTGAATCACGCCCAAACGGCAGGTTTGTGCTCATGCAAGTTCAGCAGATTGAGACTTTTAAGCCACTTAGAGGGATAGATTTTTCCTCCTGGGTGCGTCAGGGTAGGGGTGAGCGTGCTTTGGTCCTCGTCACCACCGCCACCAACGGGGAGTTTGAAATCCACGAGCCGCGGTGATGCAACATTGACGCAACCGACGGAGCCTCAGGAGGACGCCTGCTCCCAGCGGAGACGCCGCGGGATCACAGCCAGCCCGGAGCGCCACCGCGGCAACCCTGAGGCCAGCAGCTAATCTCAGCCCGCACGGGTGGTCCTCAGCCGTGACGCAGGGACTGACGTCTGATGATGGCGGGAATACCTCCTCTAGAGACACGGACCCAGGAAGACCATCCAGTTCACTATTCATTCAATGAAGAGGTGCCCAGTGCTCCTCAGGGCTCCGGAGAAGCAGAACGAGCCACAGTCCCTCACTGATGACACCCTCTGGCAAGGGGGCCGGAGCGCTGGGGTCAGGAAAACAATATACAGACGGGCGTTAGGTACGTGATACTGGTAGTGAGAATGCTGTGGAGAAAACCAAGGGTGGCAACTACGCAGGAGGGGGGACGTGGGCCTGGAAGGACAGCATGCAGGAGTGGGGACATGCCTTTCCAGGTGGGCCTGGAAGGACAGCACGCAGGAGTGGGGACGTGCCTTTCCAGGTGAGCCTGGAAGGACAGGATGCAGGAGGGGGGACATGCCT
>JAQZBX010010241.1:0-44652 GCA_029593785.1 Cabassous unicinctus | reverse complement strand
TGCCACACGGATGGGGAATGGATGTGTGGGGTGTTTTTGGGGGTGTGGGTGGTGGGGAGCATGGGAATCCCTGTAGTTTCTGAGTAATATTTGGGTAATCTAGGCACCTTTATAAAATGTATATATATATATAATAACATTTATGTAAACAAATGCACATATATGCATATGTATTTATATATCATTTTACAAAAAAAAATAATAATAAAATAGAAAATAAATAAATAAATAAATAATAAAATAAAATAAAAAAAAAAAGAAGGGACTTAGATCCCTTAGGGTAGATGGGTGGGACTACTTTTCTTGCAGTTGTAGACTCTCTAGGTTCCTTGGGATGGATATTGTCTATTATCATCTCCTCATTAGTTGTTCTGAATGAGTCTAATGAACTGGGGAGAAGGTGTTTTAAACTGCTGTGATTAAGGGCCTAGCTGGCACATGGATGGCCCAGAGATTTAGTCTCTTGGACATACACTTATCAACTCTAGTACTAATTATAAGTTCAAAATTAAGGGTCAGAAGAGCCATGTTTAGGGAAACCACAACCGAGTCCAACTCTGCTACACTGGGGAGCACAAATTCCAAATTAGGACCCACTGTCAAGGCACCAAACTTCTGAGTTATCTGTCCTGACTATAGTGTCGGGATGTCTCCAGAGCCATCATGAACCCCACTATTTTGGGTAGTATTTACTTTGGCAGTCAATGAAATCCTGCTGAGATGTGCATGAGCATAACCTCTGGAATGTACTTCAGACTCACTTTGAAGTCTCTTAGCTATATAAACTCATTTGTATTTACATTTTCCCCCTTATGGTCAAGGTCTCTCTCTAGTTACATTGCTAGTTGGTGCCTAAGCATAATCTTACTGGTAAACTTAACCCAAATTTTAAGTCTAACTATAAGCCTAATTTTCTCCTTAAACCTAACCTTGAATACCAACACTAACACCAAACATAACTTTAACCCTTATCCTAACATACAGCCTCACCTAACCATAACCCTTAATTTAACCTTAATATTATGTCTAAACCAAAGTATAACCCTAAACAACCTCCTAATTCTAGTCCTAACCCTAAACCTGAAACTAAGCAAAATTCAGCCTAATGTTAAGCAGAATCTTAAATCTAACCCTAACCCTAGCAAAACATAAACTTTTGCCTAAAACTAAGCCTAAGGAAAGCCTTATTATAATCCTAACCATAAGCAAAGCTAATACTAACTATAAACTGAAACTTAACTCCAAATGCCATCCCCATAACCAAATGTCTACAGTAAACCCTAAACCTATCTTTAAATTTAACTCTAATGACACCCTAAACTTAACTCTAACACTGATTTAGCCCAACTTTAACACAATCCCTAATCCTAACTACAATCACACTCCAACCCAAGTGCTAATATTAAACTGAACATTGACCTTAACCCTAAGCCCATCTCCAGTCTAAAAGTTTTATTAACTTTATTTACACACACTCCATACACACCAAACATATATTCTGTCTTTCCCCTCCTCCCATCCTCTGATAAACTCTAATTTACTTTATGTCTGGATTTGCTCTTCCTATTCATTTCCAATGAGTAACATCATATAATATCTGTCCTTTTATGTCTTGCTTATTTTATTGAGCATCTGTTTTTAAGGTTCTTCCATGGCTGAGGACATCTCAGAACGTCTTTGTTTCTTAAGGTCAAATATTCCATTGTGTGTATGTACGATCTTTCATTTATCTATTCATTTGTTGATGTGCACTTGGTTGTTTAAACCTTTTTTGCTATTGAAAATAGTGTCACTATAAACATTGGTGTACAAGTATCTGTTTTAGACTCTCTTTTCCCTATCTTTGGATGCATACCAGAAGTGGGATGGCTGCATCACATGGTAATTCACCATTTAATTCTTTTGAGGAACTGCCCTATTACTGTTTTCCACAGTGATGCACCATTTTACATTCTCACAATGCACTAGATTTCCAGTTTTTCCACATCCTTTCTAACACTTGAACATTTATTTTCCTTTTTTATTTTCTTACATAGTAGTCATTCTAGTGCATAAGCGGCATCTCATAATGGTTTTGATTTGCATTACTCTAATGGCCAATGATATTGAACATCTTTTCATAAATTGTCCATTTATATATCTTCTTTAGAAAAACATCTATTCAAGTCATTTGCCCAAATTTTAATTGGGTTACTTGTCTTTTGGTTGTTGTATTATAAAAGTTATTTATAAATTCTGGATATAAAGCTCTATCCAATATAGTTTGCAACTATTTTCTACCAATCTGTCATGTAACTTTCACTTTCTTGACAATATCCTTTGATATACAAAAGTTATTTTAATTTTTGAAGTCAAAATAATCTATTTTTTTTGTTGCTTGTGATTATAGTGTCATATCTAAGAATATATTACTAAATCTTAGGTCATGAAGATTTGCCTCAATGTTATCTCAATGCAGATATTTTGCTTTGCAAGAAAACACCCCTTCCCCCACAGGTTCTTAACACCCTTCCCTTAATTGACAAACAATAATTAGGTTTAAGTCACAACATATATGATAGCCTTCTAAGGGAGGAAAGGCAGTTATTCTTCAAAGGAGCTGCAGAACCTAGACAACATGTATCAGTCTCAGACAGAAGAATATATATGGCACTGGATCCTGAGAGTGAATAATCAAGGGGGATCAGTGGCATAAGGAAGAATTTATTCATGAGAGAACTTTCTTCCATGATACAGGAGTAAACCATGGCAAGGACACAGAGATGGTTCTATCATAATGCTAGGATGCCTCTTGGAATCTTGCAGAAAGGACCTCAGCAAAGTGTTCTTTGTAGGAAAATGATATCATGTTAGACTAAGTGACTAAGAAGTCATGAGTACCTTGGAGGCCTTGGTGCTACAGATGATGGGAGTTAAATACTTCAATGATCAGTGAAATTGTTTTGAGTGCAGTGGTTGGGCTATACTGAGACATCCCCTCCTAAATAGAGGAAAAATTAGCACATTTCATGCCTTCTACTCTTAACAAGGAAGTACAATACTTAGTAAACCTCTTGAGTTTTGGAGGCAGTGATTTCCACACTCAGCAACACTGCTTCAAGCCTTTTGCCAGGTAACTGTGTGGTTTTCAGTTTTGACTGGGTCCCTGTAGCAAGTCCAGGCTGTGATGAGTGCAGCCCTGTCACTTGGGTTATTATAGCAAATAGGCCTATGCATTTGAAGTTATTGGCACTGTCTAGTAAACTCCTGCTCCATCACTACTCTAAAATCTTCATTGAAGAGGTGGGGGTCTGAGAAAGTGGAGTTTCATTTTTATATGCAAGGACTCAAATGTGGAACTGAAACCCCTGAGGCAATGGAGAAAGCTAAGTACCCCTGTGCTTTTCCCAAAATCAGGAAATTGGAGCCAAAAATTAAACAAATGGAGAGGGAGGTCCCAGTGGCCCTCTGCCTTGAATGTCTGATTCATTTGAGGAGTTGTTAAAATGATTTATAAATGGTAACAAAATATTAATGCTGTTTATAATTATTTTCAAACAAATTTACATAGAAAATATAAAGGTACTTCTGAAGTTTTAACCCTACATTCCTGGCTAACCAAAAATGGGGACAAAACTGGAATCACAAAATCAGTCATAAAGCCATGTTTTGGGGTTTTTCCCACAGGATACAATGGTACATCACCATTTCCCCCTTCCTCCCCTGCTCCAACTACCTGGTTTATACCTGCTGCCAGAGCAAAAGATTCCAATGTCCTTGCAGATGCCTGCTGCAAAGTATAGCAAGAACCCCACCATGGCCTTGACACTTCCTTCATTACAGTCTTTCCCCCAAGATGGGAACTCAGACCAGGACAGTCTGGGTAATCCACGCTAAGCTGTACAGTGCAGGAGTATATCTCATGACTTTACACTCAGTGGGAATAACTTTTAACTATATATCCTTATGATAAAATAATTTTCAGTAATAATAATGTTATGGCATGAAATATATAGGGCAATGGCCAGAAGAGAATTGCAATAATGATTTTTTTTAATTTTTTGAAGTTTGTACATATAATCATACCAGTAAATAAATAAGAAAAAACTTTTCATAAAAATGGAAAGAATAATAAGATTAGTATTTTAATTATATTAACCTAATTTTCATTTTGTAATGAATATTTTCAAACAGACAGCAAAGTTAAAGGAAGTTTACATTGAATGCTTTTATAGTCACCACATAGATTTTACCAATAACATTTTACTATACTTATTTTATTGCACAGCAATCTATGAACCCATTCCTGTATCCATCATCCTTAATTTTTATATAAATATTTTTTTTATTTTAAAAGATTTTCATATTTATATAAAAGTTGCAAAAATAGTACAGAGTTCCCACATACCACATGCTCAGCATCCCATATTATTTTAAATTGCTATGGTACATTCATCACAATTAACAAAACAAAATTGATCCATTATTTTTAATTAAATTCCATGCTTTATTTGGATTTCTTTAGTTTTTACCTAAAGTATTTTCTCTGTTCCAGATGTCATCCAAGATATCCTATTACATTTAATTGTCCCCTTAGTATTTTCTGGGCTACAATTTTTCAGAATTTCCTTATTTTTACCACTTTCAAGGAATACTGGTCAGGTATTTTATATATGTTCCTCAATTGGGGTTTATCTGATGTTTTCCTCATGCTTAGTCTGGTGTCATGAGTTTCTGAGAGAAAGACCCATGTGATAAAGTGCAATTCTCCAAAACACTCATATCAAGGTTACATATTACCAACATGAGTTCTAATTTGTTAGTTAAACATGGTCTACTGGCTGTTAGTGCTTGACAGTTTTCTCCACTTTAAAGTTAGAAACTGTACCCTTCAACTGCAAATCACTATGCATAACCCACTTAACAGGCCCACCTGCTGCTCCATTTACTTGAGAGGGGAGGATCTACATAAATTATTTGGAGTCATCTGCACAGATTGGTCACTTCTCCATTTATTTATATTATATAGATACATGCATATTTATTTTATTCTTTGAGTTATAATCCTATATTTCTTTATTCATTTTCTTCCCCAAATAGTTTGAATTTTGGGATCCCTTTCCTTTGGCCATTGTGTCCTTCTGAAATGGCCCTCATTGTTTTGTTTTATGAGAAATTCCTTGAGAAAATATAAGTAAATTGAATTAAGAAATATGCAGAAAGGATAAAGTCCATGATTCACCCAATAGTGCAAAAATGAATTGATATAATTCACCACATTAGTAAACAAAAGAGGGAACATAAAAAGAAAAATCCATTTGATCATCCTATTGAAGCAGGCTAGATAGGAAATTAATAAATGGATCTGGAACCTGGAAGAAGTCCACATAGACATCAATACCTCCAAGATGGCTGCTGGAAAACACTCATGAGATTCTGCATCCAGAATGAGGGTTCCTCCAGAAGCCAGGAGAAGTCCCGGATATTCTCCAGGGGCCTTATATTTGGGCCATCCTGTGGGATTGATGAGTGGGGTAATCAATCAAAACAGAACACAGCTGGAACTCCTCCCATGCCATTAGCAAAGGGGCAGAATAATTAATGGTTTAAAAAGCAAGTGCAAATGTCAAATCTCCCCTACTTCCTCTTGCCTTCTTCACCCTGCTATCACTCTGCCCCCCTGCATGGATCAACATGCCAGTAAAACCTGGACATTTGTAATCTATAATGGGAAACTGTAGCCCATGAATCAGCCTTCTTTATCACTCTTCAGCCCCTTACTCTCTACCCATGATCTGTTATATTCTCCCATTTCTCTTCCCTCCATACCTTAATAAATTACGGGCCTAACTAACCTGATGTGCTCTTGAAATTCATTTCTGTAGCATAGTTAAGAACCTAGACAAATCAGTAACACTATTAGATACTAGAAAAATGATTTGTCCAAATTCAACATTCATTCATTTAAAAAATGCTTAGCAAACTAGCATTCAAAGGAACTTACTCAACTTGATAAAATATCTATAAAAATATAATGCTAAAGATGAATTATTTCATGCTTTCCTTCTGATTTGGGAAAAACGCAAGGATGTCTTCTCTTCCATTTTTATTCCTATTATCCTAGGAACACCAAGCCAGGGAATTAAGAGCAAAAAAGGAGAGAGACAGAGCAGACAGAGAGAGGAAACTCATAGAAGTAAACGATCTCTCTTCATTTACAATAGTATTGTTTATATAGAAAATCACCTGAATCATCATCAACAAGAGTGAACTACAACTATGAAGTGAATTTAACAGGGTCTTTTGATTTTTACAAGGAAAAAAACCTCTTATTAATTCTACCATTCATAAGATACCACTGTAAACATTTGTTTGTATTCCATTCCATTCCATTTTTTTCTATAATTTTTTAGTTACTTTTTTTATTGTTTAAGAAGCTTTAGATTATGTAAATGTTACATAAAAAATATAAGGGATTCCCATTTGCCCCCTCCCTCCCCCAACACTTTCTCACATCAAACAATTTCCCTTGTTAGTACAGTACATTTGTTGCAATTGAATACATGTTAAAGCATTGCTATTAGCCATGAATTACAATTTACATTATAGTTTACACTCCATTGCACACAATTTTGTATGTTATGACAAAATATACAATGGCCTGTATCCATCACTGCAATGTCATGCAGGATAACTCCAATGTTGTCTTTCCTCTCCCATCCCTCAGAACCTCTGGTGGCCAATGCCTTTATATCAATGATAAGAGTTCTTCCATTGCTAGAATAATAATAAGACTATAGGAGAATAATAAAAAGTCTACTTTAGTCCACTGTTCATTCCCCAATCTTGAGGATTTTGGGGTGGTGATGTCCACCATGCTTCTAATTAAGAGGGAGCTTAGGTCTCATGGTGCAGATGGATGGAACTATCTTGCAGTTGCAGACACTTTCTATTCCTTAGGATGGGTGTTGTCCATCATCATCTCCTTGTTGTTGCCCTGGGTGAGTCCAATGAACTGGAGAGTAGGTGTTGCAAGTCTGCTGAAAGTCAGGGCTCAACTGGCACATGGATGGATCAAAGACTTAATTCTCTGGGACATATATTTATCAAGTATAGTGTTAATTATAGGTTCAAGCAAAACGGGCAGAAGAGCCATGTATAGGGAACTTATAAATGAGACTAATTGTTACACTGGGGAGCATAAATTCCAAAGTAAGGCCCACTAACATGGTGCCAAATTCCTGAGCTGTCTGTCCTGCTTATATGGCAGGATATATAATGGCCTGTATTTGTCACCACAATGTCATCACAATGTCTAGATGTGTCTAGAGACCTCAGGAGCCCTGCTACTTGAGGCACTTCTTACCATGGTTTCTGTGCCTTTATTCCACTTGAGTGAAGTGAAATATTTTTGGGTTTTACTTTTTGAACATAACCTTATAATAAAACATTTCTCGTGTTTTTATAAAACTATCCATAAACATAATTCTTGATGACTGTGAGAATTCTGTCATATGCTGTACAATAATTTACTTAACCTTTTTAGGTTTTCCCTATTATAAATCATTCTGTAATAAATATCTTCACATATAAGACATTTTTTAAAACTTTGTTTTTCAATTTGGTTGTTTCTTTAGAGTCATTTTCTAGATGTTGGGTGAAGAGAATAAACATTTTAAGGTACTTGATGTGTTACCAAATTGTTTTCCAGAAAGGTTGTTTGGCATTTTTTTCTAATAGTATTGCATGGTGACATTTGGTCATATTTTTCCTTAGCTGTAACTTTAAGGTTTCATATTACTACCTTGTTTACATAATCAATGCCTTAAACTTGAGGCACTCGTGAAAATACTATAAGGCAATAAATAGAATGACATGTTAATTTTTATTTGTGAAAATACTGGCTTTATTAATACATAGGAATAAACCTTTACTATTGCCACTATGATATTTATTTATTTTTAATATATTTTATTTATATTTAAAATATACTTGGATTACATAAATTGTTACTTAAAAAATATAAAGAGTTCCCATATGCCCCACTCCCCAGACCTCCCACTTCCCCCCACATTAACATCTTTCATTAGTGTGGAACATTCATTGCAATTGAACACATTTTGGAGCATTGCTATTAAGCATGGACTATAGTTTATATTGTAGTTTACACTCTCTCTCACTCAATTCTCTAGGCTATGGCAGGATATATAATGGCCTGTATTTGTCACCACAATGTCACCCAGGTGAATTCCAAGTCCTGAAAATGCCCCCATAATACACCCCTTTCCCTTTCTGTCTTCAGCACCTCCAGTGAGCACTGTCTCCACATCAATAATATAATTTCTCCCATTGCAAGAATCACAATGTCTATAGTAGAACACCAGTAAGTCTACTCTAGTCCATATTTTATTTGCAAATTCTGAGGATTCTGGTATAGTGATGCCCACACCACCTCTAATTGAAATGGTATTTCATACTCATATCGCTGATGGATGGGAATCTTTTACTTGCAGTTGTAGACTCTCTTGGTCCCTTGATGTGGTGGTTGTCCATCCTCACCTCCCCTTCAGCTGCCCTGGGTTAGTCCAATGAACTGGAGAGTAGGTGCTGCAACTCCACTAAGGCTCACAGACCAGCCAACACATGGACAGCACAGATATTCATGTCTCCTGGATGTACACCTACCAACTTGAACATCAACATGTTCGATGGTTTACATTATGGTTTACATTTTAGACCATACACTTTTATAAATTTTTGATGAAATTTAACATGACGTGTATCCATCTTTGCAAGATCATGCAGAACACTTCCACTGCCCCTAAATACCCCCTCTTCCATCTATCCTATTCCTCCCTCCTCCTCCCCTCCAGGTCCATGGTGAACACCAAGAATCACTCCTTGGAGGATAAAGTTCATAGATATTTACTACAATGCTGAGGGCTTGACACACTAGTCTGTCCTCCCCTATTAGAAACTGCCCAGGCTCTTGATAGACATTACCCTCTATGCATAAGAGCATATTGGGCCTCTCCAGCATGGGAGTCCAACTCGTTCCCATTCATTATATGGGTCACCCCCATTGATACAGTACACAATGACAAAATGATCATGCACACATTCTATCAAAGACTGCCCCAGGTGTGCCCTGTCCCAAATGTCCCCATCCAACACCCTAAACAAGTAACCCTTCCTTGTCATATTGCCAAAAGGGTTTTCTCATCATTGTAGTTTCACCAACATAGCCACCAATCCTCAGTGTACACTTCCACCCTACCGCAACCATCCCCCAGTTCGATGGACTGTCCAACCCAACCTCCCCACCCTACCCCTGCCAAGTTTGTACAACCCAACCCAATAGTATCCCTAAACCTGTGTTATATTGTTTACTGCCCATCTACTCACATCCACCTTATCATAGTTTTTGCCCATGTAGGCGTTGGTTCACATCATTCTTTTCCCTTTCTATTTCCTCTAAACCTATCTTCAAGTCTCTAGCTTTCTGAGTTGGCTAGATTTGCTTAAGACATATCAGAGAAATCATGTATATTTGTCCTTCAGTGCCTCACTTGATTCACTCAACATAAGGTCCGCAAGATTGATCCATGTTATCCCGTGTGTTAGTACTGTATTCCTTCTTACAGCTGAGTAATATTCTATTCTATATATATATACTACATTTTGTTTATCCATTCATCTGTTGATGAGCATTTGGGAGGATTACAAATTTTGGCAATAGTGAATAATGCCGCTATGAACATTAGTGTGCATATATCTGTTCGTGTCCTTACTTTCAGTTCTTTTGGGTATACACCAAGAATTGGAATGGCTGGTCCATATGGCAGATATATAGTTAGGTTTTGAGGAACTGCCAGACTGTCCTCCACAATGGCAGGACCATTCTACATTCCCACCAGCAGTGGATGAAGTTTCCCATTCCTCCACATCCTCTCCAACACTTGTAATCTTCTGGGGCTTTTTTTAATGGCCACCAGTCTAATGGATGTAAGATGGTATCTCATTGTAGTTTTGATTTGCATTTCCTTAATAGCTAGTGATGTTGAGCATCTTTTCAGTGCACTTTAGCCATTTGTAGTTCTTCTTTGAAGAAGTGTCTGTTCAAATCATTTGCCCATTTTTAAAATGGGTCTTTGTCTTTTTATTTTTAGGATATAGGCTATCTTTATATGTGCTGGAATTTAGGCTCCATTCAGATATATGGTTATCAAATATTTTCTCCTGTTGGGTAGGCTGTCTTTTCACTTTCTCAACCAACTCCTTTGAAGTGCAAAATGTTTTTAATTTTGAGGAGGTCCCATTTATCTATTTTTTCTTCCACTGCTTGTGCTTTGGGTATGCTGTTCATGAAAGTATTTCCTATTACAAGGTCCTGGAGGTGCTTCTGTAAATTATCTTCCACGGTTTTTATGGTCTTAGCTCTTATATTTAGGTCTTTCATCCGTCTTGAATTGATTTGTTTATAAGGTGTGAGATGGTGTTCTTCTCTCATTCTTTTGGATATGAATACCCAGTTCTTCAAGCACCATTTGTTGAAGAGGCCATTCTCTCCCAGTTGAGTGAGCTTCATGGCCTTGTCAAACATCAGATGACTGTATATGTGGGGCTATGTATCAGAACTCTCAATTCAGTTCCATTTGATTGGTATGTCTATCTTTGTGCCAAAACCACATCGTTTTGACCACTGTATCTTTGTAATATGTTTTAAAGTCAGGTAGTGTGATTCCTCCAATTTCATTTTTCTTTTTGATGTCAATATGTCTTTGGCTATTAATAAATTTCATAGTTTTTTCCAATTCAGTAAAAGTTGCTGTGTTGATTTTAATTGGGATTGCATTAAATCTTTAGATTAGTTAGGGTAGGATAGGCATCTTAATAATATTTAGACTTCCTATCCAAGAATAGTTAATATTCTTCCATTTATTTATGTCTTCTTTGATTTCCTTTGATAGGGCTGCATAGTTTTCTATGTATAGGTCATTTACATCTTTAGTTAAATTCATTCCTAGTTATTTGATTTTTTTTAGTTACTATTATAAATATTATTTTTTTCTTGATTTCCGATTTCCTCCTCAGATTGCTCATTATCCATGAATAGAAATTATACTGATTTTTTCACATTGGTCTTATAACCTGCAACTTTATTGAACTCATTTATAAGTTCTAGAAGCTTTGTTGTAGATTTTTCAGGGCTTTCTATGTATAGAATCATGTCATCTGCAAATAGTGAAATTTTTACTTCTTCCTTTCCAATTTGGATGTCTCTTTTTTCATTTTCTTGCCTCAGTGCTTCAGTGCTTGAGGAAGTATTTAAATAGCAGCAATGATAGTTGGGCATCCTTGTCTTTTTCCCGATCTTAGAGGGAAAGCTTTTAGGATTTCACTATTGTATATCATGTTATTGGAGTGTTTTTCATATATGCCCTTTATCATGTTCAGCATGTTTCCTTCTATTCCTATCTTTTGCAGTGTTTTTATCAGGAAAGGGTGCTGTGTTTTATTGAGTGCTTTTTCTGATCATGTGATTTTTTTCTTTTGAACTGTTTATGTGGTGTTTTATATTGTTTGATTTTCTTTTGTTGAACCCTCCTTGGATACCTGAGATGAAACACACTTGATAATGGTGTGTAATTCATTTGATATGTTATTGAATATGATTAATTACAATTTTGTTGAGGATATTAGCTTCTAGGTTCTTTAGAGAGATTGGTTTGCAATCTTTGTTTGGCTTTGGTATTAGGGTAATTTTGGCATCATAGAATAAGTTAGGCAATGTTCCTTCTACTTCTATTTTTTGGAAGAGTTTAAGCAGGATTGGTGTTAGTTCTTTCCAGAATGTTTGGTAGAATTCAACTGTGAAGCCATCTGGTCCTGGGCTCTTCTTATGTTGGAGAATTTTGATGACTGATTCTATCTCTTTACTTATGATTGGTCTGTTGATTTCATCAATTTCTTCTTTCATCAATATAGGCTGCTTGTGTGTTTCTAGGAACTTGTCCATTAACTGTAAATTATGCTCTTATTGGCATATAATTTTTCAAAGTATCCTCTTATGATACTTTTTACTTCTGTAGGTCAGTGGTGATAGCCCCTTCTTCATTTCTTATTTTGTGTGTTTACATCTTCTCTCTTTTTTTCTTTGTTAGACTAGCTAAGGGTTTGTCAATTTTATTCATCTTCTTGAAGAACCAGCTTTTATTATTTTTTAAAAATTTTCTAGTGTTTTCTCATTTTCTATTTCATTTAGCTCTGCACTAATCTTTGTTTCCACCCTTCTACTTGCTTTAGGATTAGTTTGTTGTTCTTATTCTAATTCTTCCAGGTGTGCAATTAGGTCTTCGATTTTAACGCTTCCTTCTTTTTTGATATATGCATTTATGGCTATGAATTTCTCTCTCAGTACAGCTTTTGCTGCATCCCATAGGTTTTGGTATGTTGTGTTGTCATTTTCATTCTTTCCAAGGTAGTTACTGATTTCTTTTGAGATTTCCTCCTTTACCCACTGTTTTTCTAAGAGTTTGTTGTTTAACTTCCATATCTTTGTGCCTAGTCTGATTCTCTGGCCCTTACTGATTTCTAGCTTCATTCCATTGTGGTAAGAGAAATTACTTTGTATGATTTCAATCTTTCTAAGTTCAGTGAGAATTTTTCTGTGGCATATGGTATATCTTTGAGAATGATCCATGTGCACTCAAGAAGAATGTATATCCTGCTGTATTTGGATGTAGTGTTCTGTATATGTATTCTAGGTCCAGATCTTCTAATGTATTATTCAAGGTCTTTATTTCTTTATTGATTCTCAGTTCAGAAATTCTGTTTAATGATGTAATAGTATATTAAAATTTCCCACTATAGTTGTAGAGTCATCTATTTCTCCACTTAGTTTTTCCAGTGTTTACCTCATGTATTTTGAGATGCCCTAGTTTGATGCATAAGTGTTTATGATTGTTTTTCTTCTTGAAAGATTACCCCTTTTACTAATGTATAGTATCTGTCTTTGTCTGTTACAATAGCTTTGCATTTAAAGTCTATTTTGTCTGATATAAGTATAGCTACTCCCACCCTCTTTTTCATTGTTGTTTGCTTCCATTCAATTGTTATTTCCAGCCATTCAATTTCAGCCACCTTGAATTCTTGGATCTAAGGTTGGTTTCTTGTAGACAGCATATATATGGGTCATATTTCCTTATCCATTCTGCCAATCTGTGTCTCTTGACTGATGAATTTAATCCAATAACATTTAGTGTTATTACTCTCAAGGAATTGCTTACATTAGCCATATTTTCTTTGGGTTTATGAATTTCATATGTTGTTTTTATTTTCTTTGTCTTATTAGTTTTTCCTACACTCTCCTCCAACTCTATCTCTCCTATTTTTTCCTTTCAACTTGTAGAATTTCCTTTAGTATTTCTTGAAGGGCAGGTTTCTTATTGACATACTCTGCTCATTTCTGTTTATCTGTGAATATTTTGGACTCTCCCTCATTTTTTAATGTCAGCTTTGCTGGATAGAGAATTCTTGGTTGGAAGTTTATTTCTTTTAGTACCTTAACTATGTCATACCCCTGCCTTCTTTCCTCCATGGTTTCAGATGAGAAATCATCACTTAATCTTATTGAACTTCCCTTGTATGTGATGGTTCTTTTTTCTCTTGCTGCCTTCAGTATTTTTTCTTTGTCTTGTGCATTGGCAGTTTGACAAGTACATGTCTTGGAGTAAGCCTGTTGGTATTTATAATGTTTGGGGTGTGCTGTACTTCCTGGATATGTCCATCCAACTCCCTCAATAGGGCTGGGAAATTTTCAACCACACTATTTCCTCCAACACTCCTTATGTCCCCTTTCCCTTCTATTCTCCCACTGGGATGCCTATAGTGCATATGTTTGTGTGTTTTGTGTTATTTTTCAAATCTCTAAGTCTCTGCTGGATTTTTATATCTTTTTTTCTGTCTGTTCTATTATCTGTTTGATTTCAGATATACGGTCTTCCACATCATTAATTCTTTCCTCTGCCTGTTTAAATCTGCTGCTATGTGCATCCAGTGTCTTTTTTTTATCTTCAATTGTGCCATTCATCAGCATCATATCCATTATCTTTTTATGCTGTTTACAATTTCTTCAGTATGTTCTCCTAGTGTCTTCTTTTTTTTAATAATAAATTTTTTAAATGATACTTAGATTACATAACTGTTACACAAAAAAATAGGGATTCCCATATTCCCCACACCCCACAACTCCCACAACCTCCCACATAATCATCCTTTATTCATATGGCACATTCATTGCAATTGATATATGCATCCTAGGGCTATGCCATTAAGCAAGGACCATGTTTCACATTATAGTCTTCACTATCATCCACACAGGTCTGCATATGATCCAGTAATTCCACTGCTGAGTATATTCCTAGAGGAATTGACATGAACAGATATATGCACACCAGTGCTCATACTGGCATTATTCATTATTGCCAAAAGTTGGAATCAACCCCAGTGCCCTTCAACAGATGAATGAATAAACAAAATGTGGTACATACATACAATAGAATATTTCTCAGCTGTAAGAAGGAATACAGTGCTAATATATGGGATAAAATGGATGAATCTTGAAGACCTTATGTTGAGTGAAGGAAGCCAGGCATTGAAGAATGAACAGTACTTGGCATCTCTGATATGAATTAAGCAAATTGAGCAGACTGAGAGAGATATTTTCTGGAAGACAGATTTCCAGGAAATAGAAATGGAGAAGGTTGTGAGCCAATTTGTTCCCAGATTCTTCTTAATATCCTTAATCACTTCTTTCACTTCATTAAGTTGGGCCATGATATTTGTTTGGGCAGCTTTGATTAATTGCTTGATGTTCTGCATCTCTTCCTTGTTTTTAGTTTCTTCATTGGAATGGGGCATATCTTCCTGTTTCTTGGTATGGTTTGTAATTTTTTGTTCATGTCTGGTCATTTTTTTATCTTGATGTGTTTATTCAGTTGATTAGCTTCTCTTCCTACTCTAGGGTTTTATTTAGCAGTTTTTGTGTGTGTGTGATAAGTTTTCTCTTTGACACTTTGTTTTTTGTTCTATTTCCTTACTGTTTTCTCTGTTTCCTTGAGCAATTTATCTCTTTGTTCAGCTCTCTGTAGATGGATATCCTGAACCTTACGGCTCTGTAGATTCCATGAACAGCTCACTCAGGCAGGGTCTTGCTCCCATGCAGCCATTTCTTGCAAAAGAGATGGTGAGTCTGCACTTAAACCAATGGCATGTTGCCTGGATCTCCTCTTTAACATGGTCTTAGAATACAAAGTCAACATAAAAATTCAATAATATTTTTTTTATATTTGCAAGAAGCTACTTGTTTTTATCTTTAAAAATTCTTTCCGAATTCCTTAAAAAATGCAAGAGGCAGAATGAAAAATATTAAAATTGTGAAATGTCTCTACACTAAATCTTACAAAACACTACTGGGAAAAACTAAAGAAACCCTTAAAATGGGAAGATATACTATACTCTTGGTTGAGAATGCTCATTTTTTATAAGATATCAGTTCTCATTAAAATAATATTCTATTTCTACACAATCCAAAAAAATTCCACAATGCAGTGTTGTAAAAGTTGACAAAATGATTCTCAAATTTATTTGGAAATGCAAATTAAATAGAATAGCCAAAATATCTTGAAAACTAGATCAATGTTGGAGGATATACAACAGTTGACTTTCAAGATTTCTGTAAAAGTATAAAAATCAAGATTTATGGAATGGGCATAAGGAAAATGATTAGACAAATATAACAGTGTAGAAAACCCAGATATAGAAGTATGTAGTCTGTTGAATTTTTTTAAAAGCATCAATATGATTCAATGGGCAAAGTAGGCTGGAAGAACTTGCTATCACATGGAAAAACACAAACTGATTCCTACTATAGCCCATGCCAAAACTGGGTCTGAGATAGATAAGCTTAAACATAAATGTTGAGTATAAACCTTTTAATTTGCATTAAATATAAAGTTGACTAGTTAAACATCATCAAAATCATATCTTTTGTTTATCAAAATATACCTTAAAGAAAATTAATACACAAGACAATGATTGGGATAAAATATTCACAAAATGTATATGACAAAACACTTAGGGTGCCTGAGTTACCTCCTGAGAGCCTCCTTGTTGCTCAAATGTGGCCTCTATCTAAGCCAAACTCAGCATGTAAGTGCATTACCTTCCTCTCAGTGTGAGAAATGAAGCCCAGGAATGAGTTTCCTGGCACCGAGTGATTACTACCAAGCACAAACTAGCAATGTAACTGGAAAAAGATGTTGACCAAAAGGGGGAAAAGGTGAAGATAAATGAGTTTATATGGCTAAGAGACTTCAAAGTGAGTTGGGAGGTCATTCCAAAGGTTATGCTTATGCACAACTCAACAGTATTTCATTGACTGCCAAAGTAAATACTACCTCAAATAGCAGGGCTTATGAGAGCTCTGGAGACATCCAGGCACTATAGTCAGGACAGATAGTTCAGGGGTTTGGTGCCTTCCTAGTAGGCCATCCTTTGTAATTTGTGATTCCCAGTGTGATACAGTTGACTCAGTTGTGTTTTCCCTAAACATGACTCTTCTGACACTTCTATTTGAAACTATAATTAGTACTAGTGTTGAAAGGTGTATGTTCAAGAGACTAAAATCTCGGGGCTGTCCATATGACAGCTGGGCCAAGAATCTTAATGGAGTTGCAACCCCTCTCTCCAGTTCATCAGACTCACCCAGGACAACTAACAAGGAGATGATGAGAGACAATGACAATCCCAAGGAATTGAGAGAGTCTACAGTATCAGTCTAGAGAGTCCCATCCATCTGCCCTATGAGATCTGAGCCCCCTTTCAATTAGAGGTGGGGTAGACATCACCATACCAGAATCGTTAGAATTGGGGAATGAACTATGGACTAAAGTAGACTTACTGGTATACTACTATAGACTTATTGTGACTCTAGTAATGGAGAAATTACATCCTTCATGTGGAGACAGAGCCACTGGAACTTCTGAGAGCAGGGAGAGGGAAAAACAGATGTAATATGGGGGCATTTTGGGGACTTGGGGATTGTTTTTAATTGTATTACAATGATAGATACAGGCTGTAGCAGTTTGGCAGTTTGATATAGTGATGAATTCCAAAAATATATATTGGATTATGCTTGTAAATTGGTCTGTTCATCTGGGCATGGTTAAGTTATGATTAGGTCTTTGATTGTGCCATGTCAGTAGGACATTGAGCCCTGCCTTTTGGTGGGTGGAGTCTCAAAAATAAAAGACATGGCAAAGGAAAGAGTTGGAGTTTTTGAGTTGGAGTTCTGAATCTGAGTTTTAATGCTGGAGCCCAGAGAAGCAAGCAAACAGAGGAGCTTGGTCATGAGGAAGGAGAGAAGGCCTAAGGAAGAGATGAGTCATTTGCCTGATAGTCTACAGCTGACTTTGTGGAGGAAACACAGGAGCTGAGCCCTGAGAGAAACAGAGCCCTGGGAAGAGAGGAACACATAAACACCGAACCCTGGCAAATGTCAGCAGCTGTCTTGCTCCAACACATGGCAATAAATTTTGGTGAGGGAAGTAACTTATGCTTCATGGCCTGGTAACTGTGGGCTTCTACCCCAAATACATACCCTTTATAAAGGCCAATTGATTTCTAGTATTTTGCATCCACACCCTTTCAGCTGACTAATACACCAGCCATTACATATCTTACCATAACCTACAAAATTGTGCAAGAGTGTAAACTGCAATGCAAACTATAATCCATGTTTAGTGGCAAAGCTTCAAAATGTTTTCAGTAATTGTAACAAATATACAACACTAATGAAGGATGTTGTTAATGTGGGAAATTGTGGGAGGTGTATGGAGTGGGGCATATGGGAATCCCCTATGTTTTTATGTAACATTTATGTAATCTAAGCATCTTTAAAAAAGAAAAAAGAAAAATTTAAAAAAGATTATGCTTAGGGTTATGGGTAATGTTAAGGTAAGAGTTTTATATATAATTTGTGATTGAGTATAATTTGATTCACTATAGAGGTAGGACTGGGGACACTATATGGTGAGGGTTAGGTTTAAGGTTAAGGATAACATTGTTTGGTTAGAGTAGGGTTAAGTTATAAACAAATTCAAATTGTTTATAACTTTGTTTAAACAGTTATAAACTTTGTTATAAACAAAGCCAACTTCAAGCGTTGGCTTCAAAGGAGGGTTTTAACTTTCTTGTGTTTCTTAAATTAAAACTAACTTGCTATTCATTTTTTATGTTTTTTAAACTTAAAAAATTTGAACTTTTTAAAATTGAAACTTATCATCCATATATGAACATTCATAAACAATAATTGTATAGCAAAAGTTGTGAACTTACAAGACAAACATGCATGCCATCATAAAGGGCTCCCACCACCAACTACTTGCATTGTTGTGAAACAATTGTTACACAGTATGAAAGAGTAGCAGCAAAACATTTCTAACTATAGCCAATATATTACTGCATTTTTCCACAAACCCACCTGGTTATTGACACCCTGTATTGGTATTATATACTTGTTATCATTCATGAGAGAATGTTCTCATATTTGTTTGGTTAACCACAGTCAATATTTCACCACAGGATTTATTGTGTTATACAGTTCCATGGTTTGTACAATTCACTCAGAGTGTACACTCAGTGGCTCTCATAGGCCTCACAGAATTGTGCTATCACCTCAGTCAATTTTAGATTTTCATTACTCCAAAAGGAAAAATCCCATACCCCCTTATACCTCTATAATGATGTATATAATTGTTATAACATCTTCTTTGCCATTGCTTAAAAAAATACAATATTACTATTTACTATAATCCATTTGTTACATTAGTTGTAATTTTCCCATGTAACATCATATTCTTAAAACTTTGTAAAAGAACATTCTTATACTATGAACCACAACCTTCATCCACCACCAAAATCACTATGTTATGCAGCCTGTACATTATTCTCTAGCTTCCTTTCAATTGAAATATTACATCCACAGACTCCTTTCAGTCTCAATCACATTTATAAGTCAGCAGTGTTAGTTATGCTCATTGTAATGTATTACAATCAATTCTATCCATTTCCACACATTTGCAATAAACCATATTAAAAATATTACATATATTAAGCATCAGCTTCCATTTTCAACAAACATTCTATTTCCTAGTATCTTATTATGGCAGTTAGAGATTATTAATGAATCCCAAAAAATGAAAGATTATGTTTGTAATCTAATCAATTCCACTGGGTGTGGTATCCTTTGACTGTATTAAATTCAAAGGTTTTATGTTTACTTGATAATATCAGTTTAGGGATTTTGATTTGACCACATCATTAGGGTGTGAGTCAAGTTGAGTCCTTACTGCCTTGGTGGGTTGACATAAATGGGCACTCATTCAAGAAGACATGAGAATACACCAACTCTGTCATATTTGATCCTGGGGCCCCTAAGAGAGATGAGCCATTATGACAGCTTGCAGCTGAAGAGAACAGAGCAGCTGAGCAGCTGAAAAGGCCCAGAAAGAAATGAACCCTATGCCAGAGACTGAAATAGGAAACCCTGAGAGACCAAGCAAACATCATCCACAACCATCTTACTTCAACACATGGCAACTAACTTTGGTGAGAAAGCAACCTGAGATTGATGCTTTCAGGCCTTATAACTGAAAACTTCTACTCAAATAAATACCCTTTATAAAATCCAACAGATTTCTGGTACTTTGCACCAGCACCCCTTTGTCAGACTAATACACCTATATTCTAGAGTTTACCTCTGAGTTTATTCATTTTACTGCATATTAGTGAGACTAAACATATTTGTCCTTTTGTGTTTGACTTATCTAACTCAGTGTAATGTCTTCAAAGTTCATCCATGTTGTCATATGCATCCCAATTTCATTTCTTCTTAAAGCTGAATAGTATTTCATTGTATGTATATACTACATTTTAAAAATCCACTCAGCAGCTGATGGATACTTGAGTTGTTTTCATATTTTAGCAATTGTGAATAATTCTGCTATGAATATCAGTGTACAAATGTCAGTTCATGACCTTGTTTTCAATCCTGAATATATTCCTCATAAAAGGATTGCTGGATCATATGGCAGTTCTATATTTGGGTTTTTGAGGGAGCACTAAACTGTCTTCTACAAAGGCTGCATCATTCTACATTCCCACCAACAGTGAAGGAGTGTTCCTATTTCTCCACATCATCTCCATCACTTGTAGTTTTCTGTTTTTTTAAAATATGGACATTCTATAATGTGTGAAATGGTATCTCAGTGTAGTTTTGATCTGAATTTCCCTAATAGCTAATGATGTTGAGCATTTTTTCATATGCTTTTTGGTCATTTGTATTTCCTCTTTGGAGAATTGTCTTTTTAAGTCTTTTGTGCATTTATTTTATTTTTTAAATTTAACATATTTTATTACAGAAGTTGTAAACTTATAAAACAAACATGTACATTTGTGGAATTCCCATACAACATCCCTTCACCAACACACCACAGTATTGTGGAATATTTGTTACAGATTATGAGCTAATATCCTCAGCTATTACCTGTAACTCTGGTCCATAGCATATATTTGGCATATTTTTTCCATATGCCCCTATTATTAACACAATATATCTTTGTCATTGATGAAAGAATATTACAATATTGTTTATACTCCATAGGTTAGATTAATTGTATTTTTCCTATGCTTCTCCACATTCTCACAATCCTGCAATAATGACATACATCCATTCTGTTCACAGGATATTCTTGCATTTGTACTATCAACCACAATTTTAATCCACTCCTTGGTTCACTGTGCTATTCAATCTGTAGTTTATTATCCAGCTTTCTTTCCATTGACACTTACATCCCTAGACTACCCTTTTGACCCACAATCCCATGTATAAACAAGCTGCTACTCACTGTAAAGTGTTACCATCAACTCTATCCATTTCCACACTTTTACAGACAAGTTAAAACTTTGACACACATTAAGCATCAGTACTCCTTCTCAGCCTTCCTCTTTTCTCTTAATAACCTATACTCTAGGATTTAACTCCATGCAATTGTTTTTCAAATTTAGTTCATATTAGTGAAACCATGTAATATTTGTCCTTTTGTTGGTTAATTCACTTTGCATAATGTTTTCAAGATTCATCCATGTTATCCTAAGTGTTCCAGTTTAATTTCTTCTTACTGCAACATAGATTTCATCATATGTATATAACACATTGGTTTATCCATTCATTGGTCAATGGACATGAGTTGTTTTCATCTTTTGGTAATTGTGAATAATGCCATTATGAACATCGGTGTGCAAGTAACTGTTCACATCACAGTTTTCAGTTTTTATAGATATATTCTTAGTAGAGGAATTGCTGGATGATATGGTAGTTCTATAATTAGCTTCTGGAGGAAATATTTCCAAATATTTTCTCCCATTGGATAGGTTGTTTTTTCACCTCTTGACAAAGTCCTCTGATGCATAAAAGTGTTTAAGTTTGAGGAGGTCCCATTTATCTATTTTTTTCTTTTGTTGCTCATGCTTTGGGTGTAAGGCTTAATAAACTACTACCTACCACAAGAACTTGAAGATGTTTCTTTACATTTTCTTCAAAGAGTTTAATGGTTGTTGATTTTATATTAAGGTCTTTTTCAATTTTGAATTAATTTTTGTATAAGGTGTAAGATAGGGATCCTCCTTTCTTTTGGATATGGATATCCAGTTCTCCCAACACCATTTGTTGAACAGATGGTCTTGATTCTCCCGGGATCTTTCTTGCAGACTCAGGCTTAGAGCCTTTTTATCCAACACCTGGGACTTTGCCAAGAGTGACTCTTCCTTATATCTAGAAGAGAAAGCCCAGGCTTTCAGATCTGAGGTCTATGCCAGATGCTCTTGAAAATCAAATGATCTAGAAGTTCCCTCACATTTTGGAGAGAAACAGGGCCAAGACAAAAATTGTTTTAGTTATATTTTTGCTTTATAGCAAATGAACCCCAAAAGTAGAGGTTTCAAACAACATTCACTTCACTCACCACTTTTCAGATTGGCAATCTGAGGTTCTTCTAGTCTGGTCTAAACTCAGCTGCACCTAACCGGACTTATTCATGTATCTGCAATCCACTCCCTTATCAGCAGGTGGCCTCCAGAATAAATATGTAGGATTGATGCAAGCAGAGAACAATGGATGTTTACATGAGTGCACATCTAAACCTCCCAGATAGGTGATCTCAGAGGTCCTGAGCTCAGTCATTTTTTTGTGAGGACAGTCATAACCATGTTCAGGGGTCTCAAAGGGAAGTACATGAAGGGGCTAAGAATATTCACAATAACATTTCCTGGGTCTCAGCATTAGTAGATGAAATAACAGTGGCCCAGGTTCTGCTTTTGAGTGATGGCTCTTCCAGGAATGAGATCACACAATCCCATTTTACTAGATATCTATGATGGATGTGGCCTTTGGAGGAGTCACCATACATTTGTTGATTCAACAAATGTATTTCAAGTACCCACTAGTGCCAGACACTGTCATATTTTCTGGAACTGCAAAGATGAGTTAAAACTAGTCTTTACCCCCACTTACTACAGTCTATTTGGAGGGGACAGATTTGTGATTGAAAATCTCCCATCAACCATGATAAGTGCCCCAATGGGGAATAATTGGGTTCTAAGAAAACATTAAGCAGGAAAATCACCAGTTAGGACATGCTCAGTATGCTGTGACCTAAGTATAACAATCAACAAACATTCACAATGTCTTATTCTGTACCAGCCACTCACTGTTTTCAGTGTTCACTGAATGTATTAGCTTATTTCATCCCACCTACAACACTATGAAATTGGTAGAGCACTCCCTATTTTACAGATAATGGAAGTAAGGCATGGGAAAGTCAGTTGAAATGTCTTTGATCACATGACCAGAAAGGGGTGGTGCTGGGCCTGAAATGCAGGAGCCCAACTCTCTTAAACACCATGAGTCTCTGAGTCAGGATGAGACAGGGAAGGCAGAGAGAAAGGCTTCCCATCAGAAGGAACAGCCTCTGTGAAGACTCAGAGGGAAAGGGAACTGAGAGTGGTTCTGTGTCAACATTTTATGACCAGGGCTGGAGAAACAGGTTTCAAACAGAGTCAAATGAGAGGTTTAGGAGAAAGCAACAGTCCATCATAGTTATCAGTACTTGCTCTCCAGTCACTCTACCTCAATGTATGGTCACTTCTTTGAGGGCAGGAAGAAGATTCAGTTCATATTTATTATAAAATCTGTCTCTCTACCACCAAACCCCTGCTTCAACAATTGTAGTGTGTTTCTTGTTGCCATGTTTAGGGTCAAACTGAGCACATAGAACTGAGTTATGTCAATGATGATGTCACACAACAGTTACTGGAAGCCTTGGTGTTCATTCAGATCCTATTTGCTCTTCCATCAGTTTGGCAATATGAAATCTGCCTTGTGAGCAAATTTGGCTACCAGTTGATGGATATTCAGCACTAAATCAGAGTCACCAACTCAGGAGAGATTGGGACACCATCTACAACTAGAAAGATGGATAAAAATCCTTCAGAGGCTGTTCTTGGTTCACATCCACCCAGACAAGATGAAACAGTGATCTGGAATGAAGAGGCCTTTAAGCCTTTAGGTAAGGATGGAAGGAAAAATTCCTATGATTGATTAGGGTTGGATTGTGATAGGTATAATTTCACCTGGGTCAGATTTCTCCTGATTGCTCTTGGACTTATTTCCCCATTGGCCAAAGGAAAGAAAATAAAAGATTTGGAGTGAAATGATGGATCTCCCTGAGTCTTTCACTGAAGAAGTACTTCCTATCATTTTGTAGACAACTGAAATATGAATGGATAAATGAAGAGTAAATGAGCAAACACAAAATTTCTATATTGAGTGTGAAAGGCTTTCCAGATTAGGCAAAGGCTAATTACCCAATTATCAGGTCAGAAATCTAACTGCTTTATGTAGATGGAAAAGGAAGAACTAAGTAGGCAAAGGGATAGAGGGATGTGGACCTTGCAAAGACTGGTTAGGAGATTCATATTTCATTTTTATTACATTTTCTAATTAGATTGAATGCATCTTTGGAGCAATTAAGAAAATGAAATTGATCAGGACTTTATGGGAGTGGGTGTCATGATGGAGCACAGTATCTCACATTCATTCCAGGGTCCCTATGTTTTTGAGCCTTACCACCCCATCCTGAGGTCAAGCACTTCTGTATCTTCTACCCACATCTTGCAAAGAAGCTAACAGTCTATAACTGTGTAGCCTCAATTCAGGTTCACAGTTTTAATTCTTGCTTTCCTTAAATTGATCTTCTGCTATAATTCCTAGTTGAATACTCTTTCCCCAGTCAGTTTATCCCCTCCCCCACTCCTTCTCCAGTGCACCCCTGTGCTGCCCTCCAGTGGCTCATCCCTTTTTCTTGTTCCCTATTGGTCATTTTCTGGCCTCTAACACCCTCCATGGAGGTCCCTCCTCTCTGTTCTATGTCTCTTGCCGGATTTTCACATTTCCCCATGCCCTGCCACCACAAAATGTATGCTTCTATCTTTTTCTTTCTTCATCCTACACTCTCCAGTCTTTTCCTGTTATTCAGAAACCTATGGATATCCTTAGGCTAGCATCACCTTGATTCCACAAAACTTAGTTGAGGTTTTTGTCATGGTCATCTGACATTTGAGGTTTGTGGAAGCAAAACTTTGAGATATGGACATCTATTTTCTACTTTCACCCTGAAGAAGATCATCTAATAAGGGAATGTTGAGTGGAGCTTCTATTCTGAGAAAGGCAATTTTAACTTTCTTTTGTTGCTTTGCTCTGAGAGGTACAAAGAAGACCTGTAAGAGCCTTGACAAAATATACAAATTATTTTTTTCTAAACATGATTAATTCTATATTAGCTTTCCTTTAAAAATAGGTTAAGAAGATGTTACCATGTATCCTGCTTGATTGTCCCTACTTGAAATTTGCTGAGAAAATTACTTACATAGAAAACTTCTTTCAGAGATTCAAAAATATTACAAAGGTTCAGGAATATGAGACCATTTCCATGTTCCAAAGGAGACAATTCAATTGGCATTCAAAAAGTAAATGCCAAAATAAAAAGAAAATTAAAATGGAAGAATCTCCAATTATAAACATGAAATCCCAGTATTTCACCATTTTCAAAAAGTAAAACCCTTGCTATAAGGCAATATTATCATTAATATGATCATGCACAGAACATTGTTCACAGCAGTGTCCCCAAAGGAGGGAGAATAATCAATGTGATTTCACACATTTGGGGGATGATAAGGATGGAGAAGCTTCCAGGGATGCATGAGACCACAGTCATGGGCTTGTAGCTTTGGACCAGTGGGACCAGGTCACTCATGTACATAACTGTCACTTCTCAAAGGTTTCAAATCAAAAGAAGGTTCTGAGTAGCTAATGGTATCAAAATCATTAAGCCAAATTTCCAAACCCAGTAAGATTCCAAGGATATCAGAGAGGTCTTCCTCAGCTTCATCTGAGCAGACCTCAAATTCATCAAGCTACAGATCTTCAGAGCATCAATGAGTCAACTGTGCATTACCAAACTTCACATGGTAAAAGGGGTAGGTGTTGAATGGCAAACCAAAATTACATTTTCACTCATGGGAATACATCCCAGTATTTCAGACTAAGCTCTCCAAAAAGAGCACCATAGAATTTGCCCTCTCCCAAGTATAGCCAATGCTAAGTTTAGTCTACTCTTTGGATACCTTCCAGGAGTTCTGAGGCATATACCCCATAGACCACTGTCTAGATGAAGAAGGAAGAAAGACCTTGTGCAGTGTCTATATACTGGTTGTTCACCAGGGAGCAAGGCTTCCACTGTGTGACCTGCTGCCATCTGTTTCTCTCCTTGGAGGCCATCCTGGAACACACAGAGTGTGGCATGAAAGAGAGATTCTGCTGCCACATCTTCTACCAAGAGATGCTGAAGAGGCAGCAGCCACTCTCAGCATTATGCCAATCCAAACAGTGGCACCAGTAGTTGCAGCAGAGATTGATGGTGGCCATTAATAAGGAAGTAAAAGAAAAAGAATAAGTGTCAAGACTTGCACTATAAGTTGTAACAGCAGAAACAGAAGCTGAAGAGGCTAAGATAAGAATTGGTGAAGATGCAGAGGCAGGAAAGCTGGTGAAGAAATTGAGAACAACATATCCTCTGTTGCAAAGGGAGGAAGTGCTTAATGACCTACCATAAGACACCTTAACTTTGAAAAAGCATGGTTTCAGATTAGGAATGCAAACTTTTCTGTGAAAATCTCCATTCAGGCTACTGTAATCCACCTCCCATGTAAGAACGTCTACTCCATCCTTTCTAATATCACAAAACCCCCCCCCCAACTGCATGAGGACCAATAGCCCCAGGAGGAACTGGACAGAAGAAGCCTCAGAAAAGCTGGCACCATCTCAGGCAAAGAAGACACTCCATCCCAGGAGAAGATAGTAGAAGCCTCATCTGAAAGCTGAGTTCTATGGGACCCTGACAATGAGCCACATTCCAAGTGAAATGGGATTTCATTGGAACATGGGAGACTGGGTATGTTCCATGGAAATTTAGTTTCTAAAGAAGAATGGAAAAGAGGTCTTTTTTTTATAAAGACCCTATGGTTTTTTAAATAATTTTTAATTTTTTTCTTTAAAAATACTTAGATTACATAAATGTTACATAAAAAATATAGGGGATTCCCATATGCTCTGCTCCCCACATCACCCAGATTTACCCCAAAAAACAACATCTTTCATTAGCGTGGTACACTTGCTACAATTGATGAACACATTTTGAGGCATTCCCACTAAGCATGGATTATAGTTTATATGGTATTTTACACTCTCTCCCACACAATTTTGTAAATTATAACAAGATATACAATGGCCTGTATCTATCTTTGCAATGTCATTCAGGATAATTCCAAAGTCTTAAAAAATGCCCCATAGTACACCTATTTTTCCCTCTCCCTCCCCCAGGACCTCCATTGGCCACTGTCTCCACATCAATGACAAGAGTTCTTCCATTGCTAGACTCACAGTAAGTCTATAGTACAATATCAGTAAGTCTACTCTAGTCCACCATTCATTCCCCAATCCTGAGGATTCTAGGATGGTGATGTCCATTTGTCTTCCAACTGAGAGTGGATTTATGTCCCATGGGATAGATGGATGGGACTCTCTTGCTTGTAGTTGCAGATCCTCTATGTTCCTTAGGATGGTGCTAGTCCATCATCATCTCCCTGTTGTTCTGGGTGGGTCCAATGAACTGAAGAACAAGTGTGACAATTCTGTTGAGGTTCAGGGCCCAACGGGCACATGGAAAGCACAAAGATTTCAGCTTCTTGAACATACACCTATCAACTCTAGTACAAACTATAGGTTCAACTAGAAGGGACAGAAGAGCCATGTGTAATGAAATCACAACTGAGTCCAGCTCTTTCACAAACTGGGGTGCATAGATTCCAAAGTAGGGCCCAGAGGCAGGATGCCAAACTCCTGAGTTGTCTGCACTGCCTATAGTGTCTGGATATCTCCAGAGCCCTCAAGAGCCCCACTATTTGAGGGAATATTTACTTTGGCAGCCAATGGGATCCTGCTGAGAATTTCATAAGCATAACCTCTGGGATGACCTCCTGACTCACTTTGAAGTCTCTTAGTGATGTAATCTCATTTGTCTTTACCTTTTCTCACTTTTGGTCAAGGTCTTTTTCCAATTGTGTTGTTAGTTGCTATTTGGTAATAATTCCTTAGTGCCAGGGAGGCTCATCCTGGGGAGTCATGTCCCACATTGGAGAGAAGGTAATGCATTATATGCTGAGTTTGGCTTAGAGAGAGACCACACTTGAGCAACAAGGAGACCCTCAAGAGGTAACTCTTAGGCACCCTATAATACTAGGCTAAGTTTCAATTTCAAAAATTAAGGTTCATAAGTAGAGTCATCATTTTCAAGTGTCTGACAATGGTCCTTCCTCCTTCACTAGATACTGCTCCTGTACACAGGGGATTCTTGCTATCTCATTAGAGAATGTGGCAGAGCTCTCCAGGATGGTGATTCAATATTCTTTTGGTTAGTGTTTGAATCTCCACTTTCCTTGACATTTTCCTGTCAACATTTGAACACATTCATATACCTTATAGGTATGCCCTAGGTGAACCTTCTACCATGCATCCTCCATAACTGACACCCCACACCAATGTTCCTCCCCTGCCACAGATACAACCCTTCTGTGAACCAAAATTTCTTCAAAAATGAAGCTAACAAAATATCCAAATACAATCAATAAGAAAAAGAAACAATAATGATAGTTTTAACAAAAATAAATTTTTAAAATTAAAAAAATTTTGGAATAATAAAAAATAAAAATATAAAATTAAAAAATTTTTTTTGATACTATATCTTTCTTCACTGTAAGATCTGTTGTCTTGTGTGTATGGTGACATTTTTTACTGTTCATTCCCCCAATGTCTTAAATTTTTCATTTTGTCTTCAAAGAAGCTTAGGTTATGGAAAAGTCACATACAGAATAAAGGAGATTCCCATATACCCACAATCCTCTCTCTTTTCCCCTTATCCTATTAATATTTTATATGAAGATGGTACATTTATTACAACTGATGGACAAGTATTGAAATTTTGCTACTAATCATGTTCAATGATTTCCAAGAGAACATTCACAATGTTGTAATTTCAACCACATACTCCCAAATCCCTGGAGTTCACCTGCTCTCTCCCGAAACCTTTCCCCCAGTTCCATGGACAGTCCAACCCACTCTTCCCACCCTATCCCTACACTCACCTGCACTGCCCAACCCAGTAGTATCAATGCACCATTGTCATGCCCATCCACTGCACAACTACATGTTTCCACCTTTTCATATATTTTGCCTATATGAGCATTAGCTCAAAACTTCTTCAACCTTTCTGTCTCTGGTAAATCTATCTTCCAGACTCTAGATCTGTGAGTCTTCTCAATTTGCTTAATTTGATTGATGTAATAACTTTCCTTCAGTGCCTGATTGCTTCACTCACCATAAGGTCTGCAAGATTCTTCAATGTTATCTCTTGTGTTAACACTGCTTTCCTTCTTACAGCTGAGTAATATTCCATTGTGTGTATATACCACAATTTGTTTATCCATTCATCTGTTGAATCTGTTGATGGACTTTTGGGTTATTTCCAATTTTTGGCAATAATGAATAATGCCACTATAAACGTTGGTGTGCATGTATCTGTTCATGTTCCTGCTTTCAATTCTTCTGGGTATATACTGAGGAGTAGGATTGCTGCATCATATGGCAGTTCTATAGTTATGTTCCTGAGGAAGTGCCAAACCGTCCTCCACAATGGCTGCACTATTCTACATTATCATCAGCAGTAGATAAGGATTCCCATCCTCCACATCCTCTCCAACATTTGCAGTCCTCTGTTTTTTTAATAGTCATCAGTCTAATGGGTGCAAGATGATATCTCATTGTAGTTTTGATTTGCATTTCCCTAATAGCCAGTGATGTTGTACATATTTTCATTGGCTTTCTACTCATTTGTATCTCTTCTTTGGAGAAGTGTCTATTCAAATTACTTGTCAAATTTTATGGTTGCTTGTCTTTTTATTTTTGAGGTGTAGGATTTCTTTATGTATGCTGAATATTAGGTCCCTATCAGATATATGTTTGCCAAATATTTTCTCCCATTGACTATGCTACCTTTTCACCTTCTTGACAAACTCCTTTGAAGTGCAAAAATTTTTAATTTTGAAGAGGTCACAATTATCTAATTTTTCCTTCATTGCTCATGCTTTGGGTGTAAAGTTCATGAAACTATCCTCTAATACAAGGTCTTGTAGATGCTTCCCTACATTATTTTCCAAGATCTTTATGGTCTTGGCTCTTATATTTAGATCTTTGATCCATCTTGAGTTAATTTTTCTATAAGGTGTGAGATGCTGTTCCTCTCTCAATCTTTTGGATATGGATATCCATTTCTCCTGGCACCATTTTTTGAAGAGGCCATTCTCTCCCAGTTGAGTGGGCTTGGTGGACTTGTCAAATATCAGTTGACTGTATCTGTAAGGATCTATATCAGAACTCTCAATTTGGTTCCATTGGTAAGTAAGTCGATCCTTGTGCCAATACCATGCCGTTTTGACCACTGCAGCTTTGTAGTACACTTTATAAAGTCAGGCACTGTGACACCTCTGATTTCATTTTTCTTTTTCAATAGTCTTTGCCTATTCATGTCCTTCCAAATACATTTCATAGTTAGCTTTTCCATTCAGTAAAATATGCTGTGATAATTTCTATTGGGATTGTGTTAAGTCTTTAAATCATTTTGGGTAGGATGGACATCTTAATGATGTTTAGTCTTCTTATCCATGGAAAGGGAATATTCTTGCATTTATTTAAGTTTTTATTACCTTCAATTATGTTGTGTAATTTTCTGTGTACAAGTCATTTACATCTTTATATTTATTCCTAAGTATTTGATTCTTGTAGTTACTATTGCAAATGGGATTCTTTTTCTTAATTTCCTCCTCAAATTGCTCATTATATTATCCTGGAAATTATTGCAGAAGTATAGGCAGTGGGGGAACCCTAAGAAGAAATAATGAGAAGTTTTCCACCATTTAATATACAGGTAACTCTGACATGGAGCTTCATGTATTTAAATGCATATGCATAAAATTGTTTATTGCACATGTAATTTTATGCACAGATTTGCTTGTACAAATATTTATCATTCATCCATTTAGTAAATATTTACTATATAATTATTACATGTAAGATGCTATGCCAGACACTCTTGAAAATGAAATGACTAGAAGGTCCCTCAACATTTAGAGTGAAATAGGGTCTGGTTTAAAAGCATTTTAGTTATGGGAGTAGATAGAGCTCAGTGGTTGTGTGCCCATTTCCCATGTATGAGGTCTTGGGTTCAATCCTTGGTACCTCATTTTAAAAAAAGAAAAAAGTGTTTTATCTTTTGCTGTGTAGCAAATGAACCTCAAGTGTAGAGGCTTATAAAAAACAATCATTTACTGCACTCATGACTTTTCAAGATGGCAGTTTGAGATTCTTCTGGTCTGGTCCAGGCTCAGCTCATTCAAGTGGAATTGCCCACATATCTGCAATCTCCTGCCAGGTCTGCTGGGGCCAGCTGGTCTAAAATCAACTCAACTGCAATAGCTTCAACCTTTCTCTGTATAGTCTTTATCATCAAGCAAGCCAATCAGGACACATTCACATGGATTTTCAGTCCTCAAAAAGCAAGAAGAGGGCAACAGCAGTGTACAAGTACTAAGAATTGTCTGCTTTTTTCTGGTTTGCTAATGTACCAATGACTAAACAATCATAATATTGGTCCTATTTGAGGGGTGGATAAAGTTTCCTCCTCTTGAAAAAAGTACCTAAAAAGCCATATTAGAAGGCATATATGCAGAGAGAAAAGAAGGCATGGTCATTTTTTTTGCAGCCAAATATAACAAGTAATGTAATTAAGCATCTTTCAATTAATGTAAATTATTCGTTCAGTGCAATGAAATACACAAAAGAGTAGGAAATTCTTAAAAAAGTAAGGTCAGGAAGATTTCAACCAGGAAATCATGTACTAACTAAATTTATAAAATATAAATATAAATGGATGGCTAGGAGGTTGAAATGGCACAGGACATTCTGGAAACCCAAAGTGTTTGCCTGAAGCCATTATGCATGGTACAAGAAATGTCTGAAGAGGTAGGATGGGCCACTGTAGCATTTTTCTACATCCATGAACAAGCACATATCTTCTTGTTTTGGTTTGTGTTTTCTAACCGTGTGTCCCTGTTCTGCCTTCTGGATTCATACAAATCAAGCTACTCTCTTCCTCAGATTTCAGATTGTATTGTGTCCTATTTGTCAGGTTCCTCCTTACTCACCACCCACAACTTTCTCAAATTCTTCCTAAAATGTTTCACACAATTTCCTAGTTCTCCTTTTCTAAATAGCCTCTGAAACAAATAAAGAATATTGACTCAAGCAAATGATGGTGGATTTTTACCAGAATGCACTCCTAAACTTCCAAGACAGGTTGACCACAGATGTCCTGAGCTCCATGTTTTTTTGTGAGGACAATAATAACCCTGTTATAGAGGCCCAAAAGGGAAGTACATGGAGGGACTAAGGACATTCACAATAACATTTCTTGGGTCTCAGGATCAGTAAGAAGGAATAACACTGGCACCTCCAGCAGCCAGATCACACAATCCCAGTCTACTGAATTTTAGTGTGTCCTTTGGAGGATTTATCATATATTTGTTGTACCTACTATGTGTCAGACACTGTCATAATTTCTAGAACTGCAAAGGTGAGATAGAATTGGTCTTTACCTCAAGTTGCTACAGTCCATTTGGAGGAGACAGATTTGTGACTGAGAGTCTCCCATGAAACACGATGAGTGCTATAATAGGGAATAATTGCATGCCCTGAATACATTAAACATGAAAATCTACTTAGGATACACTCAGTAATTATGACCTAACTATAACCATGACAGCAAATATTCACATGTTCTTATTCTGTACCAGCCATTCAGTGTTCACAGTATTCTCATATATTAGCCCATTTCATTCCAACTACAACAGTATAAGATGAGCAAAGTCTTCCTTATATTACAGATCAGGGAAGTAAGGCATAGAGAGCTCAAATGAAGTGTCCAAGACCACAAGACCAGGAAGTTGTGGAGATGGGACCCAAATACAGGAGATTGGCTGGGATCAACTCTCTTAAACACCATGTGCCTCTGAGGCAAGGTGAGCCAGGGCAAGGGAGGGGAGAAGAAGTCTTCAAATCAGGAGCAGACTGTGTGAAGACTCAGAGGCAAAAGGAACTGAGAGTGGTTCTGAGTGGACATTTTTTGAACAGAGTTGGAGAAATAGGTTTCAACCAGAGTCAAATGAGAGGTTTGGGAGAAAGCAACAACCCATCTTTGTAAGTTTTCATTCCCTGTACCCTTATCATTCTACCCCAATGGATGGCTACCTTTTGAGAGCAGGGAGAAGTTTCCATTTATTTTTATTATAAATTCTCTGTCTCCTTGCAACCAATCTCCTGCTTCAACAATAGTTCACTGTTTTATGTTGCCATTTTTAGGATCAAACATGACTCATAGAACTGAGCTATGTTACTGATGATGTCACACAAGGGTTACTGCAAATCTTAGCATTTTATTAGGTCCCAACTGTTCTTCCATGAGGTTGGCAATCTGAGACCTGCCTGTGGAAGAGCACATTTGGCTACTTATTGATGGATATTCAGGACCAAATTAGAGTCCCTATCTTGGGAGAGTTTGGGACATCACCTATAACTAGGAGGTGAGATAAAAATACTTCAGAGGTTGTTCTTGGTTCACATTCACCAGGCAAGGTTAAAGAGTGATCTGGGATAAGGAGGCTTTTCTCTAAGCCTTTAGGTTAGGATGGAAGGAAAATTGTGTCTGATTGATGATAACTAGTTTGTGAGGATCTGATTTCTCCTGGGTCAGATTTCCCCTGATTTCTCTTGGACCTGGTTTCCCCTTGGCCAGAAGAAGCAAAATAAGGAGTTTGGAGTGAAGGTATGAAGTTCACGGAGACATCCCCTTAAAAAGTGCTTCTTATCAATTATGAGATAATTAACATATGAATGAATAAATGAAGGGTAAATGAAAGAGCAAACACCAGAATTCTACTTTGAGCCTGAGGGGTATTCCACAACAAGAATAAACAAGTTACACAATTATCAGGACTGTAATTTAACTATTTTATATAACTGGAAAAGGAGGAACTTAGAAGGCAGCTGGAGCAGAGATGTGTGTGCCTGGTAAAGAGTAGTTACAGAGATTTGTATTCCATTTTTATTACATTCTCTAATTAGATTGAATGCATCTTTTTATAAGAGAAGTTGAGAGTTTACAAAAGAATCATTCATCATATAAGGGATTCCCATACAGCCTCCACCAATCATATCTTGTGTTGTTGTGGGAAAAAAATTTTTTAAATGATAAAACAATATTCAAATACTACTAACAATTGTCTTGCTCTAATGGATACAGGCCATGTTAAATTTCATCAGAATGTATAAAATTGCATGTCAACCATAAAGTAAAACATTGACCATGGTTAGTAGCTATGTTTCAATATTTGTACATCAGTTATAAAAAATGTACCATCCAAATATTCAATGTTATAAACAGGGGAAGAGTGAAAAGGGGGAGGATATTGGGTATATAGGAGTCCCTTGTATTGAGTACATGACTTTTCTGTAACCTAAATCTTTGAAGACAAATTGAAAAAAGTAAGACACTGGGGTACTAAACAAAAAAAAATGTCACTGTACATACAGGAAAACATATCCTATGGTGATGAAAGGCAAAATGTTAAAAAAAATCCTTAATATATTTTTTCATTATTTTTATTATCCCAAAATCTTTAATTTTTATCTTTTAACATTTTAAAAATATTTTACTTCTTATTTTTAAAACTATCATTATTTCATTTTCTTATTAATTGTATTTGGCTATTTTATTGGCTTCATTTTTGAAGAAATTCTGGATCACAGAAGGGTTACATCTGTGGCAGGGGAGGATCATTGGTGGTGGGTGACAGTGATGGGTGAAACATGGCAGGAAGGTCACCTGGGCATACATATAAGTCATATAAATGTGTTCAAATGTTCATGTAGCATTGTCACAGTGGGCTGAGATTCACACGATAACTAAAAGAATATCAACTATCCATCCTGGGGAGATCTGCCACATTTTCTAATGGCACAGCAAGAATCCCCTGAGTACAGGGGCAGTGACTAATGAAGGAGGATCATCCATTGATGGGCCCTTGATATTGATGACTGTGCTTGTGAATCTTTGAATTTGTTCAATTCTTTGAATTGAACCTTAGCCTACTATTATAGGGTTCCTAAGAGCTACCTCCTGAGAGCCTCTTTGTTCCTCAAAAGTGGCCTCTTTCTAAGCTGAACTCAGCATTACCTTCCCCCAAGTGTGGGACATGACTCCTAGGGGTGAGCCTCCCTGGCATCGAATGATTATTCACAAGCACTGACTAGCAATGCAAGTGGAAAAAGACCTTGACCAAAAGGGGGGAAATGTAAAAACAGATGAGTTTATTTGGCAAAGAGACTTCAAAGTGAGTTGAGGGGACACTCCAGAGGTTACACTTTTGCATGTCTCAACAGAATCTCATTGACTTCCTAAGTAGATACTACCCCAAATAGTGGGGCTCCTGAGGGCTCTAGAAACATCCAGAAACTATAGTCAGGACAGATAGCTCAGGAGTTAGGTATCTTGCAAGTGGGCTTTACTTTGGAATTTATGCTCCCCAGTGTGACAGAGTTGGACTCAGTTATGGTTTATCTACACATGGCTCTTCTGTCCTTCTATTTGAAGCTATAATTAGTACTAGAATTGATAGATGTATGTCCAAGAGACAAAATCTCTGAGACATCCATGTGCCAGCTGGGTCCTGAATCTCAACAGAGTTGCCACACTTACTCTCTAGTTCATTGGGCTCACCCAGGACAACTAACAAGGAGATGATGATAAATACTGGCCATCCCAAGACTGAGAGAGTCTACAACTGTAAGCAAGATAGTCCCATATCTGCCCTATGGGATCTAAGCCCCTTCTCTATTAGAGGTGGAATGGATATCATCTTCCCAGAATCCTTAGGATTGGGGAAGGAAATGTGGACTAAAGTAGACTTACTGGTATACTACTATAAACTTGTGATTCTAGCAATGGAGAAATATAATTGATATGGAGGCAGTGACCACTGGAGCTTATGCACATCCTAGCAGGAATTCATTGACTGCCAAAGAAAATATAACTTCAAATATTGGGGTTCCTTAGGCCTGTGGAGATATCCAGACATTATAGGCAGAGCAGACAGCTCAGGAATTTGTCACCCTGCCAGTGGGCCCTACTTTGGAATTTATGCTTCCCAATATGACAGGCTTGGACTCAGTTCTGGTTTCCATACACATGGCTCTTCTGCCCCTTCTATTTGAACCTATAATTAGCACTAGAATTGGTAGATGTATGTCAAAGATAATAAATCTTCAGGCTGTTCATGTGGCAGCTGGGCCCTGAATCTCAAAAGAGTTGCAACAACTTCTCTTCAGTTCATTGGTCTACCCAGGAAAACTAACAAAGAGGTGATGGTGGACAACCATCATACCAAGGAACTGAGAGTCTACAACTGCAAGCAAGAGAGTCCCCTCCACTGGACCTATGGAATTGAAGACCCCTCTCAATTAGAAGTGGTGCAGACATCACCATCCCAGAATCCTCAGGATTGTGGAATGAACTATTGACTTAAGTATACTTAGTGGTATTCTACTATAGACATATTGTGATTCTAGCAATGGAAGAAATTATACCATTTTTGTGGAAACAGTGGCCACTGGAGGTTCTAAGGGCAGGGAGAAGGAAACACATGTAATATGGGGACATTTTTTGGGACATTGAATTCCCCTGAGTGACATTGTAATGACAGATAGAGACCATTAGATATCTTGCTATAGCCTACAGAATTGAGTAGGAAAGAGTGTAAACTACCATGTAAACTGTAATCCATGCTTAGTAGTAATATTCCAAAATGTGTTCATCAATTGCAATAAATGTACCACACTAATGAGAGACATTGTTGATGTGGGAAATTGTGGGAGATGTGGAGAGCAGGGCATGTGGGAATCCCCTAAATTTTTCATGTAACATTTATGTAATTGAAGTAGCTTTAAAAAAAAACAAACACAAAATCTAAAAACAATACAAAACAAAAATAGCCCATAATATATATTAAGTGTATATTGCCCATAAACCACCCTATTGTTAATACCATGTACTAGTATTTTACATTTATTATAGTGCATGAAAGACTGTTCTCATAGGTGTACTGTTAATTATGGTCCATCATCTACCTCATGGTTCAATGTGTTATATATTCCCATGCCTTGTAAAATTCACCCAAAGTGTATACTCAGTGACTCTCAGTTTCATCACAGAGTTGTGCTTTTTACTTAACAATCAATTTCAATACATTTTCATTACTTAAAGAAAGACAGATCCCCTACCCCCTTATACTTCCCTGTTGTTGACCCTTGGCATTAATATAGTACCTTTGTTGTCCTTGATGCAACAATATTACAGTAAGACTGTTATCTGTAGTACATAAGTCACATTAATTGTATTTTTCCTCAGATATCACCATATTAACACCTAGTAATAGTGACATACATTTTTTCTAGTACCTAGAAGATCATTCTTGTATTTGTGTTATTATCCACAAGCCCAATCCACCACTGAGCTCAATAAGTTATAGAATCCCCAAACTCTACTCTAGGTTTCTTTCTATTGACTTCTACATCCCTAGATTACACACTTCAGCCTTGATCATATTTATAAATCAACAATTAGTAATATTCCCTATAATGTGTTAAGACCAACTCTATCAATTTCCAAACATTTAGAATCAACCTTAAAAAAATTCTACATACATTAAGCATCAACTCCCCTTTACCAACACTTGTTCTATTTCCTAGTGTTCTATACTCTAGATTTTTAATCCATGAGTTTATACATTATATTTATTTCATATTAGTGAAACAATACAGTATTTGTCTTTTTGTATTTGGCTTGATTCACTCATCATAATGTCCTCAAGTTTCATGAAGTTTGTCATATGCATCCTGATTTCATTTATTCTTACAGTTGTATAGTATTCCATTGCAGATATATACTGCACTTTTTCCATTCATCAGTTGATGAATAATTGTGCTGGTTCCATATTTTAGCAATTGTGAACAATGCTGCTATGAACACTGGTGTGAAAATGCCAGTTGGCGTTTTTGCTTTCAGTTCTTCTGAGTATATTCTTAGTAATGGGATTTCTGAATCATATGGAAGTTCTGTATTTAGCTTCATGATGTACGATCAAACTGTCTCCCACAGAGGCTGCACAATTCTACAATCCAACAATAGGGAATAAGTGTTCCTATTTCTCCACATCCTCTCAAGCACTTGAAGCTTTCTGGTTTTTAAGTAATGGCCATTCTATAAGGTGTGAAAATGTGTCTCATTGTAGTATTGATCAACATTTCCCTAATAGCTAGTGATGCTGAAAATTTCTTCATGTACTTTTTGGCTGTTTGTATTTCCTCTTTGGAAAAACAATATCTATTCATGTCTTTTGCCCATTTTTAAATTAAGTTGCTTGTTTATTTATTATTTAGTTGTATGGTCTCTTTATGTACTATGTAAATCAAATGCTTATCTAATATGTGGTTTCCAAATATTTTCTCCCATTAGGTAGGCTGCTTTTTCACCTACTTGGCAAAGTTATTGAAAGCACAAAATCATTTAATTATTTAATAAAGAGGTCCTTATTTATCTTATTTTTTCTTTCATTGCTTGTATTTGCATAATGTTTAAGAAAACACCACTTGCCACCAGATTTTTAAAATGTTTACCTACATTATTTTCTAGGTGCTTCATGGTTCTAGCTTTTATATTTAGTTCTTTTGTGCATTTTGACTTGATTTTTGTATAAGGTGTGATAGGGATCTGGATTCCTTCTTTTGTATATGGATATTCAGTTCTCCCAGCACCATTTGTTAAATAGACTGTTCTGACCCAGCTGGGTGGACATAACAACCTTGACCAAAATCACTTCACTATATATGTGATGGTCTATTTCTGAACTCTTAGTTCTGTTCCATTGATCTATATGTCTATCATTAAGAGAGTACCATGCTGTTTTTACCACTGTAGCTAATAATGTGATTTAAGAAGGAATTAGAGGCATCCAAATTTGTTCTTAATTTTAAAGAAATTTCTGGTTATATGGGAAACTTTATCTTTCCAAATAAATTTGATAATTAGCTTTTTAATTTCTTCAGAAAGACTTTTGGATTATTTTATTAGGATTTCCTTGAATCTATAAATCAATTTGGGTAGAAATGACATCTTAACAATATTTAGTCTACTACTGCATGAACACAGATTGCTCTTCCTTTTATTTAGGTCCTCTTTGACTTCTTTAAGGAATGTTTTATAGTTGTCTGAACACAGGCCCTTTATGTCTTTGGTTGGGTTTCTTTCTAAATATTTGATTATTTGCATCACTATTCTGAACTAAGGAAAATGTTCAAAGGTTTGCTGGGGTGATGACTGCAGGAGTCTGTGATGAAAGTGAAAACCACTGAATTTACACTTTGGATAGAATGTACAAGGCATGGGAATGTATAACACAGAGAACCATGAGGCAGAAGGTGGACTGTTGTTTACAGTACAAATATGAGTGTTCTCTCATGAACTATAATAAATGTACAATACTAATACGTAGTGCTAATAAAGGGTGTGTGGAAAAAATATACCAAGTGTAAGCAATGGACCATAGTAAGGGGTAATAGATCATATTCTTTCATAATCTCAAATAAATGTTCAAGAACAATGTAAGGCACTGGAGGAGGGGTGATATATGGGAATTCAGCACAATATGTATGATTGTTTTGTAAGCTCACAATTTTTCTAATAAAAAATGAAAATAAAATTTAAGAAAGAACTAAGTTGCTCTGAGAGGAGAAGCAAGATGGCAGAGTGGGGAGTTCCAAGAGTCAGCTCATCCTACAGTAGAGTTAGTAATCAGCCAGAGCTACCTAAATCACTTGTTTGGGGGGCCCAGGAGACTAGAAAAGCATCCTTCAAACTTCTTGGAATAATGAAAGGAGGAGAGTGCCCATCTGCACTGAAGATTCATGAGTAGAGCACTCCATACTGTGGAGGCTGTTGCTCATGGCCTGCTGGTTGGCCAAAATGCCTTGGAAGCTATCACTGGTTGGAATTGGAAGCTTCACTTCCCAAAAATGGGGGAGGAAAAGATAGTCAGTACCAACTTCAGCTACTAATGAGTAAATTCAGATGGCTAAAGCCCTATCCCAAATACAGCTAAAGTTTGAACCTGGTCATGTTGGAAAGAGCTGGGTAGCCTCTGTTTTAACTCTGCCCCTGGCAAGTGGGGAATCAGGGCTGACTGAAAATCACAGTGAAGGTAGATAACAGCTATTTTCCACCCAGGTCAGATTGCTGTCGTTGCCTGGGCTCCAGCCCCACCTACAGCATGGAGGAAGCTGGATATACATGCACCAACCAGTCTGGGCAACTGTAGTCACTTTTGGCCTTCATGGACTAGATTGATGGGCACCCTTGTGGATACATCCATGCCCCAATTAGGACAGAAATGGAGGTAGTCTTTCCTCACCTCTCCAGGAAACTACAGACACTTTTGGCCTGCACAAAATTGTTTAGCACACAAGGCAACATAAGGTAACAGGGCAGGAGGTAGTGTTCCCTCACTCTCTCCAGGCACTGCAGCTTCTTTCTGCACACTCAGACTGGACTATTGAACACACCTGTGGCTCCATCCCTGCCCTTGAAAAGGCAGGAGGGGCAGTGCTCCCTCAGCCTCTCTGGGTAACTGTACTTGCTTTCACCCAGCATGAACTAGACTGTTGGGCATCCTGTGGCACCATCCCTGCCCCTGGCAAGGGATGAGGTGGACTTGTGCTTCGTTTTCCCATCTGGGCAACTGCAGTCAGTTTTGTCCCCCACAACTTAGTTTACTGCCCACACCTCAAGTTCTATCCCCAACCCAGGGAGGGAAGAAAGAGATGTGGAGCTTCACCAGTTTCTCCAGGCAATTATAGATGGTCTTGGTCTGCACAACATGGATTACTGCACATAAATGCAGTCAATTCCCTCTCCTGGCAGCAGAGAAAGGGAGGAGAAGTTTCATTCAATCCTAGAGCAATGAGGGCAGCTTCAGCCTCCTTGGCTTACAGTATCAACCATATCCTCAGCTTCTACTCCACCCCTAGAAAAGGAGAAAGGGCAAGAAACAGATTAAAAAGAGCTTAAAAAAAAAGTTCTGATTGGCTAAACATGAGCCATTATAAATTTTGAAAATAATTTAAATCAAATATCAAAGAGGGGATGTAGCACAAACCAATAAAAGAGAAGACACTAGACTAAAGAAAGAAAGTGATCCCAGAATAAATACATCAAGTAGATCAGATGTTAAGACATCAACAAAATTTACAAACCATACTAAGAAACAGGAAGATATGGCCCAGTCTAAGCAACAATCTAAACACCTGGATGACAAAAATGAGTTGAGAGAACTAATTACAGATGTTCAAACAAATCCCTTAATAAATTCAGTGAGAAGGCTAAAGAGATTAAGGATATTAAGAAGACAAAGGGTGAGCACAAAGAAATATTTGAAAGCATACATAGAAAAAACAGCAGACATTATAGGAATGAAAGGGACCATGAATGAAATTAAAAATATACTGGAAGGGGAACAGATGTGGCTCAGTGGCTGAGTGCCTGCTTCCCATGTATGAGGTCCTGGGTTTGATCCCTGTGCTTCCTCCTAAAAATAAATACACTGGGCACATATAACAGCAGATTTGAAGAGGCAGAAAAAAGGATCAGTAAGCTTGAAGACAGGGCCTCTGAAAATGAACACACAAAAGAACAGATAAAGAAAAGAATGGAAAAAAATTGAATAGAGTTTCAGGGAACTAAATGAAGGCAATAGACTTGCAAACATACATGTCATGGATGTCCCAGAAGGAGACAAGAAGGGAAAATGTCCATAAGAAATATTTGAGGAAATAATGGAAGAAAATTGCCCAACTCTATTAAAGGATATATATATCTGTGTCCAAGAAGTACAAAGAACTCAATCTGAATAATTCCAAATAGTGCTACTCTGAGACACATACTAATTAGAATATCAAATGCCAAAGATAAAGAGAGAATTCTGAAAGCAGAAAGACAAAAGTGATTCATCATATAAAACAAATGACCAATAAGATTAAGTACTGATTTCTCATCAGAAACCATGGAAGCAAGAAGGCAGTGGTATAACATATTTAAGAAACTGAAAGAGAAATACTCCCAGGCATGAATTATATATCCAGCAAGATTGAATTTCAAACATGAGAGCAAGTTTATAATATTCAGAGATAAGCAAAAACTGAGAAAGTTTTTAAACAAGGGGCTGGCCTTGTGGGAAATACTAAAGGGAGTGCTACAGCCTGAAAAGAAAAGACAGGAGAGTGAGGCTTGAAAAAGAGTCTAGAAATAAGGACTGCATCAGTAAAAGTAACTAAAAGTGTAAAAAGTGTGGCAGAAACTGTATGTGAAATATAAAACCCAAAGAAATCAAAATGGAGGAATTAAGCACTACCTTTAGAGTAATAACATTGAATGTATATGGATTAAACTCCCCCCAAAAATAACACAGACTGGTGGAATGGATAAGAAAATGTAAGCTATCTACATGCTGTCTACAAGACACTCACCTTAGACACAAGGATATAAATTGATTGAAACTGAAAGACTAGAAAAACATATTCCATGCATGCAGTAATCAAAAAAAATCTGGAGTCATTATATTTATATTGGATGAAATATATATTAAAAGAAAAAGTGTTATTAGAGATAAGGAAGGACAGGATATATTAATATAAGGGGCAATTCACAAGGAAGAAATAACAATAATAAATGTATATGCACCTAACCAACTTGCCTTAAAATACATGAGGTAAATGCTGGCAAAACTAAAGGTTGAAATAGATGTCTCTACAATAATAGTTGGAAAAGTCAATACACCACTGTAAGCATTGGATAGAACATCTGTGCTGAGGACAAATAAAGCAAGGGTTCTTAACAAAGTGTCCATTAGCTTGAATTTAAATTTTAAAAATTCTTTATTCTTGTAGGGACATATTGGTGTAGGTGTGATATATTATTAAATAATACACAGTATAGTGTGGACTTAGTAAGTGGTCTGAGGTTTTCACCTGACTGGAAATGGGGTCCATGGAATACAACAGGTTAAGAACCCCTGCAATAAAGAAACATCTTGAATATGATAAATGAACTAAACCTAATAGACATGTACAGAACAATGTACCCCATAACAACAGGATATACATTCTTCTCAAGTGTGCATGAATACTACTCCAGGATAGACCATGTACTGGGTAAGAAAACAGACCTCAGTAAACTTAAAAAGATTGAAATTATACAAAGCACTTTCTCTGATCATAATGAAATGAAGTTTGAAATTAACAACAGGCAGAAAAATGGAAAATTCACAACTATTTGGGGGATTAAAAGACATACTCTTAAATAATCAGTGGGTCAAAGAAGAAATTGCAAGAGAAATCAGTAAATATTTTGAGGAATGAAAATGAGAACACAGCATATCAAAATCTACAGCAAAGGCAGTGTTGAGTGGGAAATTTATAACAATCAATTTTTACATATTAAAAAAAGACCTACAATCAATGACCTAACTACAAAGCTGGGCAATCTAGAAAAAAAGGAAATCAATCCCAAAGCAAGCAGAAGGATGAAATAAAAAAGATCAGAGCAGTAATAAATGAAATTGAGGAAAAAAGCAACAGAATGAATCAACAAATCCCAAAACTGGTTCTTTGAGAAGATGAACAAAACTAAAAAACTCTTTGTTAGGCAGGAAAGAAAACAAAAAGAAAAGACACAAATAAATAAAATCAGAAATGAAATTAGGGACATTACTACTGACACCAGAGAAATAAAATAGATCATGAGATGATACTATGAAATACTATATGCCAACAAACTAGAGAACATAGATGAAATGGACAAATTCCTAGGAACATAAGACCAACATACACTGATCCTAGAAGAAATAGAAGACTTCAACAACTCAATCACAAATAAAGAGATTAAAACTGTTACCATAAAATGGCCTCAAAGTCGGTAGGCAGAGCCCAGCTCTCTCACAAAAAAGAATGGAGAAAAGACAAAAACCTGTCTGAGTGAGCTGCTTTGGAGAAATATAGAACGGGAAAGTGCTATGCATCATCCAGAACAGAACTAGACAGATAAAGAAGCCAAAGGAAACCATGAGTTACCTACCCCTGTGGCTAGAAACTGCACATAAACCGCACCCTCAAGGCAAATAGCCTTGGTGAGGCTCCTGATTCATTACAATCAACCGAGTGGAATGGAACATTCCCCGGGAGAAAGAGGGGTCTGGTGGTGGGTGAGTGGTATCATTTCACTGAGTTGGGCCAGCTGAGCCCCCTTTCAATCTCAGAGCGAATTGAGGCAGCTGCAGAGAGCGAGGAGGGAGGATCTGGACAGGCTATCACACACAACTAACGTGGGAGAGAGAGGAACTAAGGTAGAGAAAGGCAGAGACAGGCATGTAAATATCTTGGCTTGAAAAACGGTTAGAAGTCTAACTTGCCTGAGGGAATGGAGGCAGGCAGACTCAGATACACTTTTCAGAAGCCTACTTAAGCTGTGGAACTGCTGTAGCTCAGTGGAGGAATTCAGAAATCCATCCTGCAAAGACTTGTGGGGATCTGTCCAGCAGATCCTGCGATGGCACAAAGAATTACTCTGAACACTGAGGCTGAGAGAGGCAAGGGGGAGAACAGCTAAAGGAATTATTCTCCTTTCCTGATTCCTGTCATGGTTTTTATTCTTTTTTTTTTTTTTTTTT